>PUFA01000302.1:1312500-1564430 GCA_003508835.1 Eonycteris spelaea | reverse complement strand
TGCTGCTGCTGCTGCCCGCTGGAGCTAGCTGCTGCTGCTGCGCTGCTACTGTTCCTGCTGCGGGCCGGGGTTTCTGCGGGGCTTGGAGGCAGAGGAGAGGCCCCGAACCCGTGAAGAAGAGTGCCACTTCTACGCAGCAGGGGACAAGTGTACCCAGGGGAGGCGTCCCGAGTTTCGGTAGCCGACCACTCCCTGCACCTCAGCAAAGCCAAGAGTAGGTGGTGCCCTGCCAACGGGGGTGTGGGGGTGGGTGGCTGGTGGCAGAGGGAGGCGGGAAGTGGGGAGGTCGGAGAGACACGTGTGCCCTGGTGACAGTGGCTGCCCGGGAGACTGGCTCGGGCTGCACCTCGTGGGTTGCCTCCAGTCCCTGCGCGGGCCTGGCTCTCTCCTAGGATGGTGGGAGGAGGGTTCTAGCTGTGAAGAAAGAGATGATTTCCACTAATCAGATTTTGGAAGAAGTAGTGGTTGCCCCAAAAGCCGCAGAAGAGGGAAAGAGGGTGGCCCTGGTCCTGGGCTTGGCTGGCATTAGAGGATGTTGTGCAAACTGAAACACTTCCTCAAACATCGCGAAGTGGCTGCAGCACGTCGCATCTGTTTCCACGTACTATTTCAGGGAAGACTATGTTGATAAGATGAATAATGACTTACAGAAAGTTTGATTAAACAGAAAAGTGGCTAAACAAAATGCTCGGGAGAGCAAACGTTTCATCTTTTTCCCTCTTTTTAGAAGACTATTAAAAGCTTTCCTCCAAAACCCGTATAGTTAATGGGTATTCTTTGTGTCTCAAGAACGAAGAACTTGTTACAAGGGTGTACCTTAGAGGTTATTTGTAGGGAAACGGGAGAGAAGGAGGTTGGAAGTAATGCATTTGGGTTGATGATAAACCTCGTGGCAAATTTGTGCCCTGCCAATTTGGCTTTTGGTTATTTGCATTTCCATCCAGTGTACACAGCTAATGGCCACTTTCAGGAAGGACACGTCACTCAGACACTGAAAAATTGTGGCCTGCTGCATCTGGATATAAAGATTGGCCAAAAAGGAGTGGCCAACAGTTAAAGGACAGAGACCGTCCCTTGCTTTAAAGTAACCTGCTTTTCTTACAGATTATTTGGCATTCTGAACATGTGTGTTTCACTTCTGTGGTTCAGTTACACCTCGTTCTATGCCAGTATTCAGTGAAAAAAAGTATGCTTCACAATTATGAATCCTCAGTGTTAAGTAGGATGTTATGACTTGGAATAATGAGAACTGTTTTGCCTCCTTAAATATTTACAGTTCTTTCCTACTGAAAGTTAACTACTTTTGGATTTTTGTGTTTAAAAAGCTAGTCTTGCCCTTTTAAAATCATAGTGTTTCCAAGTCCTATTAGTTTTACTTGTCTGGGAAGATATTTTGAAATATGTCAGCCAGTTAAATGTTTACTGGCATTACATATATTTCCCATAAAAAACAAATACCATCCAAGTCTGCTCAAAAGCAAAAAAAAAAAAAAATAGTAATAGACTTTCCTTTACCAGAAAACTTTTTTCAAATTTTAAGTATTTCCTACATTTCTGTCACATGTAGACTTATCTAGAATTAATGATATGAGGACTTTTATTCGTAAAATGGAATCTTGTAGTCATTAAGGTCATACTTTCAAATAATTTTTAGTAACATGAAAAATTGTTCATGCTTTACTGTTTAAGTGGTAAAAATGATCCAAATTTGTATTTAAGACTGGAAGGAAAGACATTGAAATATTAACAGTTAAATTAGTGGGTTATGAGAAGAAGAGATTTAAATATTCCTTTTCTTAAATGTTCTTTATACTGCTTTGAATTTGCTAGAATCTTTGTTATATTTTTTTATAATCAGGATCTTAATAGATGTAAGGGATTGCTTTGGGAATTCCATTTATAGGCCTTAGCAAAGTAATTGCATTTTTTTTGCTCTATAAATTGATGATGTTTTTTTCTTTGAATTAACACTGTAATTCTTTTTATTAGTTTCAAGTATACAGTACATTGGTTAGACATTTATATAGTTTATGAAATGATCCCCCTGATTGCTCTATCTTCCCTCCGGCTCTACACATAACCATTACCTTACTGCTGACTGCATTCCCTGTGCTGTGCTCCTCATCCTGGTGACCCTCTATCAACTACTAATTTGTACTTCTTTAAACCTTTACCGCTTTCTCCCAGCCCCCCTAACCCCCTCTGGCAATCGCCTGATTGTCCTCTATATTTGTGGGTCTGTTTTCTATTTGTTTTTTTCCTAGATTCTGCATATCAGTGAAATCATATGGTATTTATCTTTCTCTAACTTATTTTACTCAGCATAATCCCTCTAGGTCCATCCATGTTGTTGCAGATGGTAAGATTTCATTTTTTTTAGTGGCTGAATATTTCATTGTATATATGAACCATAACTTCTTTATCTAGTCATCTGTGGATGGGCATTTAGGTTGCCTCCATATCCTTGACTATTGTAAATTGTGCTGCCATGAACAAAGGTATGCATAGATCTTTACAAATTATTTTTTTGGTTTTCTTTGGGTAAATACCCAGAAGTGCAATTGCTGGGTCAAAAGGTAGATCCATTTTTAATTTTTTGAGGAACCTCCAGACTTTTCCATAGTGGCTGTACCAATTTTCAATCCCACCAGCTGCAATTCTTGGAAATTCGAAATTTCCAAGCTCAGAATTTTGATAACAAAATTTATTTTTCAGATTTGGTTTTCCCAATATGCTAAAAATCATTAAGGCAAGTCATTGTAACAGATGATTACCATTCAAACCTCATGCTTGAGTAATATTTTCAGTAACGTATATAAAGCACATATAGTGTAGTAGGCTTCTGCTAATTCTCCCTCCTGGCCTTTATCTAATCAGATCAGATTATTTATATGAAGTAGGAAGCTTACTTAAGATAAGTAATCATTGTCTAAGGACCTGCCACAGTGAACACACCCAATCCCTGCTGATCTCGGAAGCTAAGCAAGGTTTGGCCTGGTTAGTACTTGGATAGGAGACCACCTAGGAAGACCTGGTGCTGTAGGCTTTTTTTAAAAAAAAGTAATCACATGTTATGTTTTAAGAGAGAAATTTATCTTCAGTTTATGTCTATTTTCATAGTGACCATAAATCTTGGCTATTATACAAATTGTAATAAATGTTGGCTGTTTTAAGCCTTTCTTTCTAGGAACCTTAGTCAAACTTGGAAGCATATACTGACTTCAATGTATATATTAGTACAGAAAGTTTAAATGCCATCTGAATGTGTTAACAGAAGATCAAGGTATATTTGTATCAGGCATGTGCTAGAATTACAGAATGCCCTTACAAGAGCAGCGCAAACTAAATTTCCATCAGGTCACTTGAAAATTGTTCAAGGTGGTCTCCACTTTCAAAGCCTTCTAGGAAAATAATCCCATTGTCTGGGATTTTACACTTCTGGCCTGATGTATTTGCAAATTTCCTAATCATTGAGTTTGGCAGCAGGTCCTCCATGTGTATGTAAGAAACTGGACAAATGTTTAAATTAGTACATCCTAAAGACTGTCAGGAGAGAAAGAAACATCCAATTGTTTGACATGTAATAAGTTTTTAAATTGGAGGGGCTATAGTGCAATATCCAGTAGAATGTAGTGCAGGTATGAAATGTATAGGGGTCTGTGAGCATGAATATAAAAAAAATATATTTTTTCACTAACCTCCAACCAAAATTGCGCATTTTCTTCCATTATAAATGTCAACAACAAACCATGTTAGCTTCAGCAGTACTTGCTTGTATCTGTTGCCAGTAGACCCACAGATATTTTCATGTCACATGGTCAGTGCAGTTATCTTGAAACATCACTAACACTCTTCACTATTTTGGGTAAGTTATTAGATCACTGCTAGATCTTGAATTTTTAAAATGTTAATAAAATGGTACATCTTTTACTACATCACCAATTTTTTTAATATTTTGGTAACTGCATTTCAATATAATTGGTTTTCTTTGTAATTCAGTAGCTCTATTCTGGGAAGTCTTTAAGTTTCACCAGATTGCTAAAGAGTTCAATGGTTTAGAAGCCTTGATATTTAGTGATTTTCTAAAGCTGTCTTTCTGTCATGCCACCAACTTTCTCAGTGTTATAAAACACCCTATATTTTTCTTTCTTAGTTTCCAAGCCAGCTCCTTATTGGGAAGGAACAGCTGTGATAAATGGAGAATTTAAGGAGCTCAAGTTAACTGATTATCGTGGAAAATACCTGGTTTTTTTTCTTCTATCCACTTGATTTGTAAGTAATACATAGCAGCTAGTAAAACCTCCATTATCAATCATTAATTAAGAACATCGAATAGTTAGAAATATTTTATTTAGCCCTTGGTTCTCAAAGGCAAGTTGAGATGAAGAATTTTTCCAAGAAGGTAACATCTACCACATATTTCAGCATCATAACCCATTGACCCCAATACTTCATACTTATGTTTACATAATGTTAATCATTAGAGAAAAAATACAATTATATTCATTAAGCTATACCTACTAAGACAAAAAATGGAATGACAATATTTTAGAATGCATTTAATAACAAGACTTATGCCACAAATCTATTTACTGTATCCCCGTTAAATAGAAAATTAATAAGCCCTTTCCTCTAGTGATGCCATTTAACTTTAGTTTTACTATTTTTGTTCTTTGCTGCATCTGTTGCTTCCCTGTGATTTGAACATTTTCCTGAAAATACTGCATATGCTTAACAAATGCCGATTAATATAAATTATGGTTATTGTGGGGGGGTTCCTCTTTAACTCTGTGAGAGTGAGCACTTTTGTAGATAAAAAGTTGACTCAAAGTAACTTTAGTCACTTCAAGGATTTAATTTTGAGTGTTTTTCAAATTCCATGAAAGTAAGAAGATACCAAAAAGAGAGTTATCCAAACTTTTACATCTTTTTTATTTGAATATATTTTTTGGTTACAAAAAGTAGGTAGAAGATTCTTCTATCTTTGCCACTGTATAGTAAAGTCCATTTTCTGTTAAGACTAATCTAGAACTATGTAAATAAAATTTAAACTTGCAAGGAGGATATACTTAAACTCATCACTATAGATTGTCTCTAGGCCAAGGGTCAACAAACCTTCTGTACAGGGTCAGATAGTAAATACTTTAGTCTTATGGTGATCTCTGTTCCTACTCAACTGCACTTTGTAGCACAAAAACAGCCATACATAATACATACACAAACGAGTTTAATGTTCCACTGAAAGTTTATTTACAAAAAATAAGATAGGCTAGATTTAGCCTGTGGACTGAAGTTTGCTGAACTCTACTCTAATCCAAATAGGAATAATTCACATAAAAATTAGTACATTGCAACTAAAACAAGTCATAAATCTGCGTAATGCATAGTCTTTAAGTTAGTGAGAACTTGCTTCTTTCTAATCAATTTTACTGTGGCTTGACTAGCTAAAATGTTTAATATACTTTCATTTCTAATAGAAACCAGAAGTTGAAATGTTAGTATAAAAAATTACAGGCCTTCTAAATTCATGTTGTTATAAAACCAAAAAGTTAACACATATACAAAATATGACACTAAACTGAATTTTGAAATTAGTCTAACAGCAAACAAATATGCTCTGTTTCTCCAGTGTTAAAATTCCATAATTAATAATTCATATCTAATTAGAGTATAATGTTAGCAGTGGTCTTCTAGGTCAAGGAACTATGATAGCCTTCTTTCTGTCACTTCTATGGAATGCCGGACTGGATCTGGTTAAAGAAGGAAAAATTCTGGGGCATTTGCCAGTCTGCAAGGATGAAGGTCACAAACATAACCCTTCAGTTTTCCGCCAGAACTTATTCTCTGTCCTCACTAAGAAGTTGGGCTAGTGTGTCACTAGACAGCATTTCTTGGGATAAAAAGGAGGCAGGTGCTAACCATTCCTACCTTTTGGAAAATATTAAAAATACATACTCTGGCCCAGGTTTCCAGGGACATAATCTAGATTAGAGCTGTCTGCTTGCATATGACAGTCCTCTCCTTGAACAACTGAAACATTTGAGAAGCCTATATTGGGCTGTGGTAGAAACTTGTCCCCTAAATCTACATTTTTCAAACTTTCTTGACCATGACGCACAGTAGGAAATGAATTTTTCATTGCCACCCAGTACACTTACACATACAAACAGGGCAACATTCAGTCTATATGTACCAGAAAAGCCAATGCTATACTGAAATACTGAAAAACTTCCATATCAGATGATAAATAGCCCCTTTCCCAACCCCCTCCCTAAGTTGCCCCTCCTACCTGGTCCTTTTCAGAAACCTCCAGTGCTAAGACCAAATTTGAGTTGAGGTTGCTAAATATTTTTGTATCAGTCCTGAACACACATACATGCACTTGTATGTACATATCTTCCATAATTCATAAATGATGTGCTCTCCTATCTTCTATTTCACTTTTTATAAATGTTGATTGGAACTCAGTAAATTGGCATAAATAATAGTTCCTACCACAGTTTGAAAAATACTACACTTAGATAATATTCTCTAAACACGCCCTTCTGACAACAGGAGTGGAACACAGGTAGAAGAGGAGGGAGGGGTCGGGAGAGCATTTCCTCATCCCCAAAATAAAGATACATGCATCTAGCTCATAGAGCTAGTATATGAATGTAAAAAAAAAGTGAAATAATGTAAAATGTGTGTAGATCCTTTGAAAGCTATAAAGCACTATGTAAAGTATTATTAAATAAAAGCTAATAAAATGGGGAAAGGTGTTGCCATAAGGGAGAAGGGAACATTGGTTGACCACTGATTTATTAAATTATAAAAATAAGGTTTATTGAGGTATAATTGGGAAGTCTATAATATACATTTATTAAATTATGTTTGATCAAATGAAAGTCTTAAACGACTTCGTCTTGAGAAGGTTCATATATAAAATTGTTCTTGATATACATTCTAATATACTAAAGGTGTTTGTAAGAACTAAGTCATTTAAAACTTCACATACATGCATATTTTGAGAATACTGAATATATTTTTTTATTTCCAGCACTTTTGTGTGTCCAACTGAAATTATCGCCTTTGGTGACAGAATTGAAGAATTCAGATCTATAAACACTGAAGTGGTAGCATGCTCTGTCGATTCACAGTTTACTCATTTGGCCTGGTCAGTATCTTACACATATTTGTAGGGGAAAGAGTGGATTTACTCTTAAATTATGGGCAGACAAGTCTTAACATGATAGGAATATAGTTATTTATCAAACAATCCAGGAGATTTATCTGAGAGCTGCTAGTTCATTGAAGTTATGGTAAAAATGCTTGAGGATTTTATAGGATATTTCAAAATTATAGAGAAGAAGTCAGTGCAAAAGATCTAATATCCATAGCAAATACCCATTGAATTGTATGGTTACTTTATTATGACAAATTGGGTAACCTTAATCTTGAGGAAAAAAATATTTAAAATACCATTTCTCTGTTACACAGTTGTCTAGTATTAAGTTAAATTCAAAATCTCTTTTATAATTACTTTCCAAGAAGCAATGATTTTTTAATTTTAGAAATAATTTTTAATTCATTGTTCCACCTACTTAATTGCAAAGAATTGCAAATTAAAATGACAAGGGATGCCAATTTTTCCCTGTCCAACTGGCCAAGAGTTCAAATATTGAAAAATTTCATCCTATGATGACAAAGGTAAGAAGAAATGGCACTCATACACACAGTTGGTTCAGCATTTCTAGAGAGCAGTTAGGCAACATGTTCCAAAATTTTAAATGTGTATGTTGGTGTGAGTTTTTAATCATGTCAACAATTTTGTGCACAAAATTTTATGCACAATAAACTGTTCAGAATTATATTGGTTTTCAGATTTATTTAGTTCATTAAAGTAAATTCAAAAGTTTTTCTCCATTTATAGATATACATACATATAAATAAATATATGTGCATGTATGTGTATATGTAACTAAAATTTTAATTGGTTCAGGAACTACAATTTATCTTAAGTATTTTAAAATGCAGTTATGTTTTTTTATTTCAAGTATCTCAATTTTCAGACACAACTTCCCAAGAACTTAAATTACTCTTATGAATCTAAGAAAACAGATAGATATAGTGTGTCTTAAGTCCCTTTAAAATGTTTCCTTACTATTTATAAATGGAATAAAATTTCAAATTATACATTTTAAATTGGAATCACAAAGTAAATCTGTTGCTCTAATATGTCAGATTCCCTTAAACATTATAAATAACTACAAATAATAAATACAAATATAAAATACAAATATGTACTGATTATTTCTTAATATAAAAACATTAAAACTATGGGTTTAATTTGCTTCATCACTTCTACAGTAATTCTAAATCACAGGATTAAAACAAATCCACTAAGGAAAAAGTTATATCATCCCAAAAAATTTGGGATTGCTTTCCCAAGGAATTTTTGGGGATATATTCTCAGCTGGATAGTTTTCATATTAACTAGAGATTTCTACTCGGATGTCAGAACTGGCTATAGACATAGAAAGCTGTATTTCCCTGTTTTCTAGCTGCTCTGTCAGTGCCCTGCAATTGGGGTACCAGTCCACATACCCTGGTTTCAAGTTAAGGAATACTTAAATCTGAAGACTGTTGTGTCTAAGATTATATCTAACTTCCTATGCTGCTACAAGTGGACTTTGCATTGCTTTGTCAAAATATTAATATCATCCAGTTGTATTCTGCCTACCTGTCAAGGCATTGCCTTGTGATCACAATTCTAAGGTTATACTTAAGACAATGCATGTATCCTTTGATCCATCAATTCCACTTCTAAGAATTAATCAGACAAGTACACAAAGTTGGGAATGCAAGATGATGTTTGTCTCCATATTTAGTATTTAAAGAATATGAATATATTGTTAAGTGGAGGGAGGCAGGTAAGAAAATAGAACATATATTAGCCTGTGTTTTTTTTTAGAGAAAGAACGTATATGTTGTCTATTTGTTCATTTGTATGCATATGCAAAGAAAGAGTACTGACTGTTTTGATATATGGTATTTACTTAATTCTGATAGGTAGATGTTGTTTGTTACAGGATTAATACCCCTCGAAGACAAGGAGGACTTGGGTCAATAAAGATTCCACTTCTCTCAGATTTGACCCATCAGATCTCAAAGGACTATGGTGTATATCTGGAGGACTCAGGCCACACTCTTAGGTACCTTTCAGTGGTTTTACATTATGTCAAATCAAATATATTTGTAATCCTCCTTGAAATTGGAGTTAGAAGATACAAGGTTTGATCAAGAAATATTATTTGCAAAAATGTCATAGATATTGTCATAGGTAATTGGTTAGTGCCTTTCTTAAACTATGTGAGTGTCAGACTGTTAGAGCTGGAAGATTATTTAGAGGTCTTTGACCAACCCTGTCATTTTGCCAATAAACAGATTCACAGGGTTCCATGACCTTAGCCAAAGTTGTATAATTAGTTAATGGCAAAGCACAGACTTGTCCCCAAACTCCCTGTCCATTTCTTCCTCTTCTCCAAACTGACACCAATAATGGTTTTTCTAAATATAAGTATCAAAGTATTTAGCAAACCTGTGTCTTTGTAGTGGGGAAAATTGAGAAAATATTTTACCCAATAGCTCTCACAGGGTTACTTGAGCTAATAAATGCTAATAGAATTCTTTGTAAAAAAAAAAAAAGGCAATTTTAGCTTAAATCAGTTGTAATTTTATTATAGCTATGTTATTGATTTGCTTTGCAATACTGTTTCTTTTTCTAATGTTTTATGTGAAAGTGTCAGTATTTTATAATCCTGTTTTTTTATAAGTTTTATTGAGATATTTCATTATATAACTCACCCAATATAAAGCATACAATTCAATATTTTTAGTATATTCAGGGAGTTGTGCAACCACCACCACAATCAATTTTAGAATATTTCCATTACCCAAAAGAAACCCCACACCTATGAGCAGTTACTTTCCCTTTTCCCCAATTTTCTGGCTTCCATGCCTGCCTGTCTTCTTTATTTAATCTCTTGTCTTAGTGAAGCACATCTTCATAGCTTCCTAGTAAAAGGTCATTGGAAGATAAAATGGTTGAGACCTTCCGAGTCAGAAATTTTTATTCTGCTCACATGTTAATTGATAATTTGGCTGGTTATAGAATTCTAGATTGAAAGAGATTTTCCTGCAAACATTTGAAACCATTACCCTGCTACATTTAGCTTCTGGGGTTGTTACTGAGATGTCGGTTGACATTTTAATTTTTTTTTTTTATAAGAATGACCTATCTCTTCTCTATGGAAGACACATACATACATATTACACCAAGTATGGCAAATGTCTTAGTCTCAAAGTCTACCAAAGAAGCAGTTCACAAAATTAAAACAGAAAACTGCAACTAGAATTTGCTACCAAAGAAAATGCAGGTTTGTTTTTGTGTATGTGTATTGATATGAGGTATGTTATAGAGGCAAACTCAGAATTTCAGATCAGGCTCGCCTCAGAACAGACTTGATCACCATTGACAACAGTTTTCAATTGTAAAAGTAGCTACATGAAAGAACACCCATATGAATAATAATTAACAGTTTTGCCCAAATTTGGTGAGTCTATCTGGCTCAAGGAGAGTAAGCCCTAATTAGTTCAGACATTAAGTTGTTCATTCAAAAACTATTGTAGGATAAGCGGGAATACCTTAGTAATGTTTAATGGAATTATGAAATAAGATTTCATGGAATAGATATGTAATTGCATATATTTCTATTAAAAACATATCTCATCATTATTTATAATAGTTGTACACAAGCAGTTAGCCCCAGTACCTGAGATCTTTTTCTAATCTAAAGTATTAAGTTAAAATCCATATTGACTTAAATAGACAATAAAGTCCTTCAAAAATTTCTGTTTATCTCCAGTCTACTTTAACTCTTATAATGCCACCTCTATCTCAGTAACAGGTCTTTTTTTTATCAAACTACATTATTCCCTAGGCCATAGAAGTGAATCACACATATGGAGATTTAGAGGAACAGTAACTTAGCTTATATTGGTGAACTTGTTTTTTTTTCACCACTGAAAAAGGAAATATAAAGACATTCTAAACAGCCAGTCATGAGCAAGATGGGTCAATCATTCCTTCACCCAAAAGAAGACTTTGCTATGTAGTTTGATCATTTCATTTATGGTGCAGTAAAATCCCAAACCTAGTAGAAATGAAGATCATCATACAAAGAGAACATCTTTTTGCAAAACCCTTAGAACATGTACATGGCAACTGAGAGAATGCAAAGATATCTACTCTGCCCCCAAACACACAAATTATATGACCCCGGGAAACACTGGGTGCATGTCCCTCCAGACATTTCATAGACAAAAAGAAAACTTTAAAGCTACCATTTAGCAGTGATAATCCCAAATTATATAGTAGATAAGTGTGGGTATTGAGGGTGTGTGTGTGTGTACAACCAGTCAGGTAGGTAGTGTGTTGTTGGTCCAGTATAACAATGCTTCTGTGCGGATGGTACAGGGATTCACGTTAACTAATATTTGTCTTAAATGAGGTGAAATGGCCTTACCTCTGCCATTCTTGTGTTTTACAGAGGTCTCTTCATTATCGATGACAAAGGAATCCTGAGACAGATTACTCTGAATGACCTTCCTGTGGGTAGATCAGTGGATGAGACGCTTCGTTTGGTTCAAGCATTTCAGTACACTGACAAACATGGAGAAGGTACCCTTGTCTTCTAAATATCATAGGCTTTTGATTTTTTAGTTTGAGAGAGCAGCATAATTAATTTGGTTTCCTATCCTAAAAGTAATTTGGATGGTTCCAAAGTCTTCTGATTGCAAATTATTAGCCAATCTTTTTAGCAGATCAAATTATTTAAAGTGTTTTTAACAAAGTATCACTAATATAGTCTACTTACTGAATAAGATGCAAAAATATTTATTATTAGTATAAACCTTTTGGATAGAAAAAAGTTTCTGCTACTGCAATTTTTTAAATTGTTTCTGTAAACTTAAAATTTGCCAATCTGGCAATATGTAGTAATGTAAGTTGTATTTGCATGTTTATATTATTTGATTTAGATTTTTTTCCTCAAGGTAAGTCAATAATCCTCAAGGTTATTAAGTATTACACTAGTAATCTATCAGTTCAGCCTTTCATTCCCAAGTTTTTGCAGTACCTAAATGGAAAAGGTCCGATTTTACTAGAAATAGAATATATGTTTAATATTCCTTTCAAAAGTGTAACTCAGAGCCTGGGTCAGGATGCATTCTAAGTCAAAGGGATATCCTACTTTCTGAATAGTTTTAAAGTCTCTTGACATACAGCAAACCATAACATCGGTATAAAATACTGTAGAAAATAGCAAATAAACTTATTGTAAGTTTATATAAATTTGGAGAAATTTTTGCCATGCTAAATTTTTGCCAAATTTCCAAACTTTCCAACTTTATTAGAGGATCACGAGGTTTGGTTTCTTACATTGTAACTGGAACTAAACATAACTGGCAAAAATGAACATAGATTAGCTGCCTGCTGATAAGCTCCATGACTAAAATGCCTTGGTGCAAGCAGGCAAGCTAACAGAAGTTAAGTGTTCAGTGGCCTAGAAATGCTCTTATTGATATAGGCTGTATTTTGTTTCATTTGGAAAAAGAAAAGCCAAGAGTTGCTGAAGAGAACTGAACTTTGTTTTTAAACTATCTTTTGCTAATTTTTGTTCCTTTCAGTCTGCCCTGCTGGCTGGAAACCTGGTAGTGAAACAGTAAGTCAAACTAATCTTTGTATTAAGGGGATGGCTGGGGCCAAAGAAGAATGCTAACCTTATGATAAGCTTTCCTTGTAATAGTACTGTCTTGATTTTGTAAATGAAGTTAACAAACATTGCTAGGCAAAAATCGGAAGAGTACGGGCATTCTTTAAACTATAGGAAGAGTAGCTAAACTAGAGAAAGCAGAAGATGGGACTTCATGCTATGAATTTTAAAGCCAATAATCCAGAGAAATAAACCACTAAAAACAAAAGAAAGGGAACAGTGGAGACTTGGTAGAATAAATTCAGAGCTCTCAGAGATCACATGGAATTTCTTCTTAGACTGTGGGCAAAGAAAAGTCACAACCAAAACCTTTCTATATACAGTAAAAACCTTTTGAGAAAATCTGGCTTAATTAAGACTGAAGCTAATGATTGTCTCCTTATCATTTGAAGGAAAAAAAGATTGAAACAAGTACATTCTCTCATTTAGGGAGGCTGTGTAATTTATAGACAATCCCTGAAGTAGTGTCTAGCCAAAATACAATTTGGAAACTTATGTGAACCTTTTTTAATTAACATGTTACCTTCTATAAATCAAGAGTTTTATACAAACTGTAGTCATGAAATTGAAAAATACTAGAGCATTAGAGGAAGAAATCATCTTAGGATAAAATTAAAATATAGACTCCTAAGACTTTCTTAGCAAACAAACAAAAAAAAGTATCATTGGCCATAGACAATGGGAGGTAGAAATTCACTGTATGCTCACTCAGATTAGGTAAAGAAACACTGGTTTTGAACCAGTTTTTGATGGGTTTGCAAAACAGTTTTCTCCTTGTGGGTTAAAGTTAATATTACAATACAAACTTACTCACCTCTACATAGATCAGATGGATCTCAAAGCGGATTTGAAGTTAGACATCAAAGTAGTACTTTGAGCACTAAGTACTTTAAATTATAAATTAGTCATTAGGTTAGTTTATAATTATTGACACTTACAGAGAGAAATATGAATCAGATACTATAGACATCACCTGAGAAGCCTTAAAAAGCATTTTTGGATAGGTCTTCAAGCCAGGGGCACCTCCCCCTGGAGCTGTAGCAAAAGCAACAGTACTGATGAATAATGTCACCATCAATCACGGACATGTGCCTGAGAGATCAACAAGAGCAAATTAACAATGAAGGGTATTATAGGGTGAGGATTTTACATTTCTGAAAACATATTAACTATCCATTTGATTAACGGGGAGAAGAGCGAGGGGCACAAAACCCCTTTGAGAATCTGATCAAAACCATGGATTCTCCCTCCAGAAAAATGCACATGTGTTATCATATACTGTGTTTGGACATTCTTTTTTTATTCTCAGCTTTACTAATGTATAATTGACAAATAGAATTGTATATATTTATTTAAAGTGTACAATGTGATTTGACATATGCATACATTGTGAAATGATTAGTACAATCAGATTAATTAACAAATGCATCACCTCACAGTTAGCTTTTTCTGTGTATGGGAAGAAGGCTTAAGATTTACTCTTAGCAAATTTCGAGTATACAAAACAGTATTATTAATTATAGTCATCATGTTATACATTAGATCCCCAGAAGTCACTCTTCTTGAAACTGAAGGCATGTACCCTTTGACCAGCATCTCCCCATTTCCCCCATTTATGCAACCACCATCTACTCTTTCTATGGGCATTCTTCCTACGGACATTTCTTGAGTACTTGTTGTATGGTGACTATTCAAACAATAGCCAGAAGGTATTTATTAGGGAACAGTACAGCCAAAGTCCTTGCCCTCGAATTACATTCTAATTTTATTTTTTTGTTGTTATTTTTTTTTACTCTTTTTAATTTCCCACCCCTCCACCCCCACTTCCACCCCTGACCTATGGATGTTGCCTTCTCTCTTTTTTAAGAACTGGATCTCTGAAGGCGGGGTATCTCCCCACACACGCTCACGGCATGTACCCAGGGCCTGGCACACTCAGGGCATGGTCCATGGCTCCGCCTGGGGCACGAACCCAGGCCCTTCTGTGCGTAAAGCAGATGTGCTAACCGCTACACTATGGAGCCACCCCACATTCTAATTTTATGTTGTAGCAAATGCTTCAGAAACAGGTTGATAGGACTGAGTTGGTAAGATAGTGCCTGGGGTGGAGATAAAGTGGTCAGGAGAGACTTCTAAGAAGACACTTGAGTTGAAACGTTGAGTGAAGAGGGAGCCAGGCATGCATAGAGCAGTGCAGAAAGAACAGCAAGGGCAGAGGCCAAGGTAGGAACCAACTTAACCAGCTCCAGGAGCAGAAAGGTGGCATGGCAGGAATAGAGTGAGCTCTGAGCAATGGGGTAGGAATGCCAGTGTCCCATAGCATAGAACACTGGGGTACAGTGAACAAGCTGAGCCATGTGGAGTCACTTGTGACCATAGTGAGGGCAGAAAGTAGTTTGGAGTGGTTTGAGTATGGGGGTGAGGACAGGATAAGGAAAAGGAGATGAAGTATGAACTAGTTCAAGAAATACAGCCATGAAGGGGAGACGGAAAGAAAGTAGCTGGAAAGGGGGGGTGTAGGATCAGAAAAGATTTGGAGGTGGTGTTTCTTTGAAGATAGATGAAGTTTTCATCTGTTTCCCTCACTTCTCCCCTGTATATTGTGCAGGTCTCCCCAATTTGTCTCCCTGGCCTCTCCAACGCATGTTATTCTCCAAATGAGAACTTTTTAGTGGTGCTCCAGTACGCAGGACAAAGTCCAGATACTGGGCACAGCCTTTAAGCCTTCGCATTCTTTGTCTTCACAGGTGTTTCCTGAGTTCCCTTCCCTGTGGTTCTTGCTCGCATGCTGTGCTCCCACCAGGTCACCTGACCCATTTTCCCCCAAAACAAGCCCTGCTTTTGTGCCTTTGCTCAAGTCTTTCTAGAACCTGGAATACCTGTCCCCTTTTCTAAATTCTACTCCTTTTTCAAGATCAACTTAAATGCCATCTCAACCTCCATTGAGTCACATAGCCTGCATCATACACAGTCGTATTGTACATTGCATCAAATATTGTGTACACAGACATCTTCCCCACAAGCCTGAAAGGCATGGACTTCAGTAGTTACCACTGCCCAGCATACTTTGAACACAAAGTTATTCCATAAGTAGCTGGAAATTGAATTTAAATGCAGAGAAATCATAAATTAGCAAAGACAGAAAACTCAAAGTGATGCCTAAAAAACTCGGTAATGTTTATTTTATACTGAAGGAAAATTCAGAAGAAAATGCATATAGAACTATCGTAAGCTGATTACAAGAGCTTTCTTATATGTAAGGATGGATGCACTTTACCTGTAACTATCAAGTAACAGTTAATGTGAGATCAATTTATATAGAAATTTCAAAGAAGTCTAGTAGGTTTCTAAGGCTATGATGCTTTAGTAGAGAGCATCTTTTTGTTCAGAGTATTTGTTCAGTCACTAAATAGTTATTGAAGGTATACTTCATGTTGTATTTGAGTTTGTTTGTTTGTTCTTTTTACTTTGCAGTTTGAAAGTAAAGTTTGCATTCTGGACCTCCAAAAAATCCATTTGAACACACTACCCCCTTTTCAAGTTGTTATGACATACCAACATTTCAGCAGATGATTTAGAAATACATTAACATCTGTAGCCATGCTCTCTTAATGTTTGGTTTAATTAGATCAAACCTGAAGATGCCATGAAAGCCTGGTGGCCAAGAGAAGAGCTGTAAGTAAATTTGGGGGTGCTTGAATACAGATGTTAATTTATTAACAAGTTATTTGCCTTTTGGCACAGCTGAGATTAGTAGGTAGAACAAATCCAGTTTTTCCTATATACATATGATATAATTTGGCACCCAAAAAGTATCTTCTTTAGTCAAGAGATAGGCAACTAATGTTGGACAACCAATGACATACTTTGGCTTTTAAAATGAAGAATTTGCATTTTTCTTTTAACAGATAATCCCAGATCCAGCTGGAAAACTGAAGTATTTCGATAAACTGAACTGAAAAATACTTCACGTTATGATGCTTGAACATTCTCAATAAAGTTCACCGTTTTACCACATTGTGTTGCAGTAGTAACTTCTTGGTGAATATAAGAATCCATTTTAGGGTCCAAAGATATTTAGTGTTCAAATTAGACACTAATGCCAAAAGATAGACAAGTTATTCTCTTTCCAAAATAAGAAATATCAAATTGACTCAAACTAGTAACAATAACAACTAACATCTGCATAGTACGTGCCATGTGCCAGGTGTTATATCAGGCAGGTTAGGACCGTTATTTAATCCTCACAGCAACTGTGAGTTCTTTATTTTACAGGCAAGGAAACTGAAGCTCAGATAAGCTACTCACCCAGAGTCACAGCTAACTCGCAAAGGTAGTATCAGACTTTGAACCTAAACAGGCTCATTCTAGTTTCTGGGGTCTTAACACTCCACCGTGGCTACCCTTCTGCACCTTTTAGGGTGGAAGGAAAGGACAGGTGGACAGGTTGTGAGCAGTCACCTTCCACAGTTTCTGGTACGGTCAGCTGACCCCAGAGTTCACTGCTCTGTATAACAAAGTCCTCTTCTCTAAATTCATGTTTTCAACTTGTACCAAATTTACAAGTAACAACTTACATGTTTATATTTAGTTTAACAAGAAAAAGTTGAATCCCTGAATGTATGTCACTAGCTCTTAACAAATGACCATATATAAAGCTGAACTCCAGGGCTACTTCATAACCTCATTTGCCACCCCAATACAGCAGTGACTGTTGTAATCATCTACGGATGTGCCATGTAGTTAAGGGACCTGATACCCAAGAGAATTTGCCTCATCCTGTCTTCTGTGTTAACCCATCTCATCACTCTGGGAGAAGCCATCACTAGAACTAAGGGTATTACAGGCCTGGCTGAAACTCTGTCATAAATGGCAGATGGTTAGTGACAGGCATTTGGACCTGGACAGAGAACTCCAACTGCCATTTATAACCCTTTGCTACAAAAAATTACGTTCTAAATGCCAGCTTACAGTCAAAATTCTAAAAGCCAAGCTATTAGTACAGTTGAAGACTGCTAGTACTTTGGTGCTGAAACAGGTCTGTGACCATCTTGTCACTACTTCCAATACAACTAGAATCCTGTTCTCAGATTTCCTCTTTCCAATCTGAAAAGTACACACTTTCTACTTACGGAAGAAGCCTGTATCTTCTTGATTAATAGTTTCCATTCTATGGAGCGTTTTTCTAACCTCATGTTCATTTTAGGTAAGTTTACAAGGAAAAAAAGTTATTTTTAGATACATTCGAAAAAGCCAGTCATTAATATTTCATTCAGCATTCAGCAACTATTGATCACCTAAACACTTGGCATGTATCAGTGACAAAAGACATTTTTCTGCCCTCAAGGAACTTAGTATTTAATTACTAAAGCAGGTGTTGATAGTGTAGTAGTTTCTGAGGGTCTACAGAAAAGTGGAAATATATCCGGACTCACCACTTTCATATTAATTGGGTAATGTAAATACCCATGAATAGAAGAGCATCAAATATACTCCTCAGAGCCTTTTATAAACTAGTCCAGAGAGCTGACCTGAAAGCCTACAGGTCCAAAGTTATATTCTAAAGATGATCTCATGTGGTCATTTACAGAAGACTGGATGAAGACTGTCCAGGAAGGGTTGTCCCCTGCCCTAATAGAAAAGATGGGCCCTGGGCCTGACCAGGATGTGCCCACAGAAGACCTATTCCTTGAACATGCTGGCCTACAATAATCTAGAGCAGTGCTTCTCACCCAGGGACAGTTTGCCTCCAGGGGACATGGTAATGTCTGGAGATGTTTTTGGCTCTCACACCTGTGGGAGTGCTACTGGCATTTAGTGGATAGAGGCCAAGGGGACTGTGAATCATCTTCCAATGGACAAGACATCCTCCAGTGGACAAGACAACAAAGACTTAACTGGCCCAAGATGTCAATAGTGAGTGGTAAGGCTGAAAACCCCTTCTCTAGAGACAGCTGCCCACAGACAGAGGTGGAGACTGGTTTAGTTTAGTAGCTGCCTCTACAGGAGGACAGACCACACCATGACAGTAGGCACTTACCCAAAGTAGGCCAAGAGGTGACTTGAAGTTTCTATGAAACACACAGGCAACCTTTTCAGTGTATGTACAACATCTGTAATTCCATGCTTCTCTCTCCAATTTCTGATCTGTTGACTCCCAGTTAAGTCTTGCCAGTACCTTGAGCTTTCCAGTGATGATGATGGACTGTTCTTCCAAAGATTTCTTAGTCCGCAGACTCTCATGCAAAGATCCAGTCCTCACTCCCATCATTTCTTCTCCATCCAAGGGCACATCTAATCCTACATCCTAAATTTTCCATCTGTCGGTAGACTTCCAGGTTGTTATAGTTTATTCTCAAATACATTAATGCTATTTTTGACTATTTAATGATATTTTTGTACCTTAAGCCCCCACATCCGATATTATGGAATGCATCCTTATATTTCATTACCCTTGAACTTTCTGAGAATGTTGTCACTGAAATATCTTTGAATAGTTATTAGTATATCAATGTGATAAAATATATTTCAGATAAACAGCTCATAAAGGTCTCCATGTCAGCAGATATATGTTTGTGTGTGTACACATATATATCCATAACACATATACACACACTTCTATAAACTCATTAAAATTTTTACCTAGCTTTTCGAAGGAAATAAAAATGTTTAGCATAGTTGTGATATAGTTAGTCTTAGCAAAGCAACTTTTATCAAGTCCATTATTAACATAATAACTCAACTTTGGCATAATGCTGTACACTTATGTAAAAACCTAAAAATAGTTTTAAAGATCCACATTCCTGAGACTTAACCTTACCAGTTTTTAAATGAACAAATTCAAAAGCCAAGTCAAACACTCAAAGTCACCTAAATCACACATTTGTTCATACAGAAATATTACCTACACCATGTACAAGGTAGTTTGCAAGACAATGTAGATAAAAAGATATGACAGTCTCTTCCCTCAAGAAGCCTAATCTCCCAAATAAGAGCAGCAATATGATGTAATAAGTGCTAAAAACACTGACATCTGTGGTGGCTCCAAGGTGACCATGAGCAGCTACAAGGAAAGACTGGAATGAGGGAAGGTGTCACAGAGGAGGGGAGTGTAAGTCCATCTCCTACTCCTCCACTGAAGGCTCTATCACCAGAAGTGAGTGCACCATTTTTATATAAAAAAAGTACTTGTGACCCAACCTCAAGAGACAGAGCACTGACTGGTTTTTCTCTCTCATGATAATCTTACCAGGAGATGGCATTATACTTTAGAGTGATTGGCCAAAGTTAGGGGTCCACCATGCGGCCAACGTTAGACGGAAGGTAAAAACTGAATCTGCAGGTGTGATTTCGTTAACTTCTCTGGTCATTTGTATAGCTCAATTGGGACACATCAGAAACAATTGGCAAGGTTACCATTAAAGGAAATACGCTGCACTGTAATGCAAAGGCCACGAGATGGCGCCAAGCACACCGAAATCAGTCACTTGCCACATCCTGAGGCCCCTTTCCAGGCTAAGCTGAAAGAGCAACAACTAACTCTCAAATGTTTTGTTTTGTTTTTTGTTTTGTTTTATGCAATCTAATTTAGGAAAAAAATGAAAAAAAAATACTAAAAATTTCAGATCAATTCAAAACTAAGGATAACTCAAGTAGGCACCTTAATTTGTACTGAGTACAACTCCTTCCATCAACGACCCTGACCCAAGGTGGAAGTACATTTTACACTGTGACGTAGTACACAGGTAAATGTGTTTGTGCACCCTGTACATGCATAAGTTTCACACGACACACCATTACTATGCAAGATGCATTCTGATCTTTTATTTTTGTAATGTTGGTCACAACCCATAAATTTCATAACTCACTAATGGGACACGACCCATAGTTTGAAAAACTTTTTGTTTTAGCCATATTTTCCCCTCTATTAAAGGTGCACAATTTCTTTGACACAAAACACACAAGATCCCTACCCTTTCTTTGGTTACTATAATCATTCCTCTGCGGTTTTAATTTCTCTCAGTACCTCTGGATTCCTGAATGGCTTTCAGAAGAGCCTGTTTTATTCTGAGGCTCCATTTCTTTTTTGCATTCACATCTTAAATAGGATTTTATTTTTAAGATTATATACAATATATTCATTAAATATTTGATAACTGAACAGCTGAATCAAGTGAAGAAATATAAGCCTAAATGAGGGAACCATAGAGTAAAAAAATAGTCCCTACTTTTATGGGGAAGAAATGAAACCTGAAGCAATGAATCTCTAATTCTACCCTGAGCTAGCTCATTGCAGATGTAGGCAAGACCTCACGGTATAGACATTCAGGCCAGCACCATTTTTCCCACGTCGCACTACTGGCCACATGCTGGACCAAAGCACCCTCAAATCTGCCTTAGACTGAGCCCCTTAGATCAAAATAATCTCACGATAGAAGTTTCATGTGGAAGCCATGTGATTTACCAAAGACCCTTAAATCCATTAAGAACTTGCCAAATCCCTACTTTGAATTCCTCTTCCTGTTACTTATTTTACAGCAGTTCATTATTTGTTGCCAAAAGAGGGGGAGAAAACATCCACAAGTCAATTTAGAGAATCTATCACAAATGAAGCAAAAGTTTTATTCTAAGGGGAAGCTTTTAAAAATGCCAAAAATATTTCAGCCAACTTCATCAATTATGCTTATAATATGTATCAGAATACAATCAGACCCATTGTATTGATATATATAGTTATATATGTATATATATATATATATATATAAAATCACAAGTTAACCCTTTATAACAGCTAGAAAAATATGTATAAAATGTAGCAAAGGTTCATTCTTCCCTTTGCAAAATGAGCATATTAATGCCTCATACCCCCTTTCAACTTGACCTTGACCTTCAGCAGACACTTTCTCTTTTACAATAAGTAGCAAGGCTGTTAACATCAATATTCTCTGCTGCAACCACAATCAAGTCTTCTATCCTTTGTATTTAGGCTGATTTTAAGAGCTAAAAAAAAAATAAATAACCAGCATTTACATTTTAAAAACCAAAGGAAAGAAATAAAAGTATAAACAGTACTAGAAATATACTCAGACCCAAATAAAAATATCAGGAGAAATCTAAAGTATGTGTTCAAGCTGAGAGCAGATATAGCAAACATAAAGAAGGTAAACTTATCTCTACAAAACCTTATAGTTACAAATATAAACAAAAGGGGAGTATAATTGGTAAGAGAATAGAATGACATGACTAGATCAAATCTATTAAAACCTATGAAAGACAATAATTGATTCAATACAAGTAATCTGCAACCGGGTTTGTTCAGTAATCTACTGGAAGTCTGTCAAAATCTTCTGACAAGCTAACTAAAAGCAGACAGTTATACAGCATTTTGTGTTTATCTTCGTAAAACGAACCAACTCATCTTCAAGTTCCTATATTCATATTTTCTCCACCACCTTGTCATGGTGACCTTTACAGTTCAATACTATGAATAAACTGAAAATTCATCTAGACAGCCTCAGAGTCACAATGAAATAAAATGTCCCCAGAAAAGATTTTTAACCAAGATTTAACTCAATTAATTAAACATTGACTGAATGCTGAATACATCCTGGACAATGCACAGAGAGAAGCACACAAATAAAAGTCAAAGTCGCTGCTCTTCAGGAGCTCACAATACACGAACTAACTTTAAAATATGTAGTCTTATGTTGCCTTTAAAAATTTTTTTTTGCTGCGTTAATGGGGCATATTTTCCTCAGGAAAATTATGTTTCTTTTAGAATACCGAATTCCTCATAGCAATATATATTCACAACCAACAAATCCCAAAAAGGTTACTAAATAAGGAAAAGATAGGGAAAAGGATGATTTGATTTTCTTGCTGTTCTTAATACATATTTTCTAATAATTCTGCAATGGTTCCATAGGATAAGCTGATGCCCTGAGGCTAATATAATTTACAGTTTCCCCTTTGCCCAACAAATCAGTGGAAACCAGAATGAACCCTTCTTTACACCAGTAACGTCCTTCAGGGTCATTTTTGTTTTAACAACTCTTCCTATTGAAGATTTAAAGTAGGCCAACTTTTCTTCTGCTAATCCATCTCAGACTCAGGCTCACAAGTAGGCCAGGAAGCTTGGCCAGGCCAGCTGGTTTTGAAAAATCGTATTACAGAGTTTTGAGCACTTTGGAAAAAATTCTTGAGTATACATGCTTTGAATATAATGGGCAATCAGAATCTGACTAATGTGCCAAGAAACATTTCTCTAAGCAGATAAAGGAGCACCAAGTTACTTTTTAAAATATTTTTGAATATAGTAAATCTAGGGAGAATCAATAAAAATGTTTAAGGTAGAGTGAGATTTCTGTTCTTGGCATTGATTCTCAGTATAGATTTTTAAATGAAGCCAAGGTAACATTCCTATGACATAGATGTCCTTTTTGTTGTTTTATTTTTACTATAATAGATTACAAGATAGCACTTATTATGTGCCAGGCCCAATACTAAGCACTTCACAAATATTACCTCACTGGATCCTCTTAACAGCCTTAGGAAGCAGATGTAACTACTATTTCCATTTTGCATATAAGGAAATTAGGCATCATTAGGTGAAATAATCTGTTCAAATATAACAATCAGTAGCAGAAGTGAGATTCCAAACCACATAGTGTGTCTACAGATTCACATTCTTAACCAGACATATTAAAGTTTCTGAGTGTAAGCTTTGATATTGAGATAACTACTTTGTGATGATTTATTTTTACTTTAATCAAAGTAATATATGTACTAGACCTAAAAACTGAATAGATAACCAGCAGTCGTCTCCAGCTATTACTCTATGCAGATTACTAAACTAACTCACAGCAACCCTTTTAATTTCTTTTTTTCCATCACATAATTCTAAAAAGAAAACAAAACCTGCTTTTTAAAATGCCAAAAAAATTCGGCCAACCTCATCAATTATGGCTGAGATCTGATTATATTCTGATATAGTCTCATATATACATATACACATATATATATCTCATTAGTTAACCCTATAACAGCAGAGAAAATATGTATAAAATGTGGCAAAGAGCCAATATTCTAGATCTAGTGTGTGCCTATTCCACCTATACACAGTAACAGGGTTGGCTTTGGGAACTTACTTTCCCTCCTAACCCTCACTTTCCATCATCTGCAAAATGTGGGTAATAACAGTATTGACCTCAAAGGGGTGATTATAAGAATTAAATGAGAAAATATGTCTTAATGTCATCAGCACAATGCCTGACACATAAGAATCCAGTATGTTAGCCATATATAAAAATTCTTACTTTGTGATTACATCTTGTAACTGATTTTTTGCCACCCTTCACTTATAAGTTGCCATAGGATTCTATAACCAAATAAAGAATCTCTAAGTATTTCCAAGTGCTTTCATGTTAAAGCATAAAGCTTTGATTTTGAACTTGAAGCTCTTGCCCAGAAAGAGAAATCGGTAACACCAACTTGTATTCTATCAAAATGGAGGCAATATCTCATAATCTAACCTTCACTATCCTCCTGATGCACTTCCTTTGGCCTCCACCTTCTCATTTGTAAAGGACCAAAATGCTAAAAGATTATTTTGAATGTTGTACAGTTAAATACATTGTTAGAAGTTAACATTTTACGAAACATCAAAAATGACAGCAATTATACTGCCAACTCTTGAAAGCTGGAAATATAAGATCTAAAATGCTATCCAAAATTTAGTTTTAAGAAACATAGCACTAATATTTGATTCTTCACAGCAAAGGGCATAATGATTACTCCTTGGACAATATACTAGACTGCCTTTTCATGTTACAAAATAGAGTACAGAGTCTGATCCCAACTTTGTAAAAGTTATAGAAATTCCTAGTGTGTTCAATTTATTCATAGGTATTAACAAAAATAAAAAGGTCCACGGTTAAGTGTCACAAAAACTAAACAAAGTTAAACAGGTGTTCTTATGGCCCTACTTTTCAAAGTGTCTTTTGTAAACTAATATGCACTGTAACATATCACAGGAGGGTTAGCCTAGGCCGTGTTTCCCAATGTTACTCGTTGATAAAATATTTATAAAAGAGCATCTCACTAGCGGCAGGTGTCCAAGGAATGTACCCAGAAGAGAGAGCTGGGCACTTGCAATGACTCACACCCTTGCCATCCAGCCCGAGACACCATCACTTTTTGAAACTGTTTTTTCTTACTGGCACCTCTCAATCGTCCACCTGGTAGCCTTTTCCCAGTGCTCATCTTTATAACTTCCATGACACCACAGATCATTACCTTCACAAAAATGGCTTTGAGAAGCAGGATGACACAGTTAGGACCTGAGAATCTGTCTGTCTGCTCTTGGAGTCCTTGAGCCAGCATGAAAGAAATCCAACCAGCCTGTTAGAGAGGCCTGGCCAGCCTCCACCCATGCCAGCCACCCCAGTTGACATGCCATGTTCCCAGCCCAGACAAGCTCCCAGCTGAACCCAGCTGCCTGAGGTACCACAGCCAATGCCACATAAAGCAGAAGAGCCTCCCAGGTGAGCCCAACCATCCCACGGGATCAAATATATTTTTAGAAAGATAAAAGGTCTGTCTGCAGAAACTCATTGAAAATAAAATGGTGAAGTCTCTGGGGTTAGGAGAAGGACTTGATCTTCAGGATCAAGTTCCTGGCTCTATTCAAAGAGATGACAGAAAATGGGTCTTATAGAGAATGCAGGTAGCAAAGGGAACATAAAGACAGGGTACTTAAGTTCCCACAAGAAACGGTTCCACAGCATCACGTGGGCACACACTACAGTGCAAAGCCTACTAGAGTGAGCTCTTCTAAAGAGACCAGTGATAAAGATACCATCCTCGAAGACTGCCCACTGAAGAAATACCTAAGCAAAAACTAAGAACTTGGTAAGAAAGGCATGAAGTAAAATTGGGATATTTCAGCGTGAGCTATTCAATATAAAACCACATCCAACCCACATGAGAAAATTCCATGCCAGACACACAGCAGTGCTGGTACCGGTTAAAAGTTTAATAAAGAGGTAAACACAATAGAATATATAGATGTTAAATTATAATCTACACCTGAAAATTATATAATTGAATTAACCACCGTTACCCCAATAAACTTAATTTTAAAAAAAAGAAAAAAAGTTCGATAAAGAAGAGACAGAATACTATAAATATCTAGAACCTACTGTATTTCCTCCATAGTTTGCTTCATCTCATCTTCTTCAAGTCCTGTGTTAAAATCTCTAGTTCTTATAATACAAAAATCTTTATTGGTAGAGAACAGACTTTGGGGTTAATATTCTGACATCCAAAATTACTAGAACAAGTAATTTAACTAAAAAGACAATGAGAAATATTTTAAAGGTCCATGTCAATACAATTCAGAGTCAATGAATGCTATTTTTCACCTATGAAAATGGCAAAGATGTTTTTCGAAGAATAGGATAAAATTTGGCAAAGTTCAAGGAAACTGCTGATGAGTAGGTGATACATGCAGCTGCTCTGGAGGGTCACGTGGAATACATATTCAAAGTGTTCAACACGTGCATACTATTTTTACCTAGACATCACTTCTCTACAATTTTCCTAAGGAAGTAATTTAAGGATTAAATGTTTTAGCTACTTAGGATATTTACTGCAATTCTGCTTATAATAGCAAGGAAAATTCTAGAAAAAGCTTTGGTACACAGCAATAAATGGATAAATGTATACTTGTATAATCTGTACAAAAGAATGCAGTAGGTCTCTTTATTGGACTCCACTTCACATTCATACAACTCTCCAGGGCACGTCCCTTCCTGTCAGTCACCTGCAGGGCCCCACGGGGTCTACAGGTAGAAGTACATAATGCTGTGCTGAAGGGCCAGGAGAAGCTCGGGATGGAAGTAAGTGCTGTGTAAGGATGAGGCCTGATGCTAGCAAGCTATCGTGCCACACAGGCCCGATTCCGGGTATCACATGGCACGCCTCCCCAGCAGTCGTGTTTGTGCCTATAACCGACTATGCCAGAAGTGCCTGTTCACGGTAACTGTGATTTCAGTAAATACTAAAGTAATATGATTTTCTTTAAAAGCACTCCAACTAATTCTGAGGCAAAGCCAAGTTTGTGACCACTAATTTAGAACCCACATAAAGACTGAATCTTTCCTGCGCACACCCTCAGAGATGACTTTTTTCTTCTATGCAGCCTCATCTTTCTCTTCTGAATTTGATCAACTTCTCATTCCCATCAAGGGAAGGAACTGTCTTGGCTGCAGACTCATGGGAATACCTGCCTTTGGGTTCCTTGGTGACACTGTGATACTGGGTATGGACTCCCTTGCTGTAGTCCCAGGAAACAGTACGGTGTACTGGTCAGGAGTAACCTGGCCCAACACAGTGTGGTTCTAAATCCTAGCACCACCACTTACTAGCGGTGGGACCTTGAGCAAGTGAGTTAGCCTCTCTGTGCTTCAGTTTCCTGAGTGACCTAGCCCTGTGTGAGGGTTACAAAACCTACCTCACAGTGCTGGTGGAAAAAATAATGAGCTAATGCATGTCAAGTGCTGAAGATTGTGCCTACCTAGCACATGGGAAGTGTTCTGTAAGTATTAGCAGCTGTTATTATTTTTCTTGCTTTTTAATGATTCATCCTGCCCAGCTCCTAGTGCAGTGTGCTCAAGAGTTGTCTGGCGTGTGAAAGAATGAACACACGGTCCTGTGTTTCCTCACCCAGATCATCTCTGAACGCCTCCACTTGGTATGGCTTTAGATCTAAAGCTTCCCACAAATCTTTCTGAATGCAACATCTTTCAGCAAATCCCTTCACCACAACTTTCCATCTACCCTCTGTAACAAAAGCTGGGAAGTAGAGGGAGGCAAAATGCAAAAGACTCATGTAGGATTGATGGGATGTAGACAGCTCAGGGGAACAGCAGCAAAGGTCAGGCTTAAAGAATGCCTCCAAACTCCTTAGAAGGAAGCCACATATATTGAAAGTTTGAGATATGTGTAAGAAAAGAATGTTTCCAATGGCATAAAAAGCCATCTGCCCTAATTTCTTTAGCAGGCAGAAGGCAACATGGTGGGTTCACAATTCATATTGTCTTCAAAGTATTTATTATTTAATAATTCTCTCTCCCTCTGCCCACCCAGCTGCTCTATTGGTTTTGCTTTTCTGATCACCCTAAAAGCTGAATACATTGCTTTTTGCTATGGAAGATGAGAATAAACACTATAATCGATACAGGTGCTCAGGCTTTCTCTGAGCACTGCGTCTTTGAGGACTGCTGGTCTCCAACAAGTGCAGTTTCCCTGGGGCTCCCCGGGTAGTCCTTTTGCAGGGTCATCGGTAAATCCATGGAGTTAAAATGCCGCTGCCCATCTAAATACAACATGGACTCTGAAACACAAGAGAGAGAACCATGGAAAAACTTGCAGCACCTCAGAAAACCGTGATACGAACGCAAGGCTACTCAAGGACACTGGGGACGGCAAAACGAGAATGCAGAACTGGTGCCAAACAAGCACTGTCAAACCAGAGGTGTGCAAGGTTCCAAGGGAGTGGGCCTCTACTCACCCCTCTCCTTCGGCACCATTCTTTGACCACCAGTGCCTGCATGCAGCTGGCACCTACCTACAGACAACAGCCATGTGGGCAGAGCAGCCATAGCCATCTGTGGACCATGAGGTGTCCTGGGGCTGCAGAAACTCGCAAGCACCATCTCCTAAAGATATGCTCTCGAGTTAACAGGCATCAGTTAACTCCTGATTTTCCATGACAATTGAAAAGGAGAAAAATCTCTTAAAAGTTCTTTCCTTTGTCAGCGACTAACCAACACTGCTGCTTACCTCCATACGTTCTGGGAACACCAAGGGCACAGCTTTCTCTGACATGAACGTGAAATGAAAGATTGGTGGTCATATGCTCTTTATCGTGCAGAGAGGCCACTTCACTATGTACTCTGACTTGAATGTAATTGCCTTGAGTAAAGCAAACCTAAGAGATTAGAGACATGACAGTCAGTCAATCTCATTGGGAAAGGGGAAGAAGGCAGTCATAAGAGATGCAGTGGCTTTAAAGTAAAAAACTTTCTCTTTCAGGCCCAAATGATAAAAAATTCTATTTTATCTCGTCGCACACCTACCTG
The DNA here is from genome assembly GCA_003508835.1 of Eonycteris spelaea. Taxonomy (NCBI): domain Eukaryota; kingdom Metazoa; phylum Chordata; class Mammalia; order Chiroptera; family Pteropodidae; genus Eonycteris; species Eonycteris spelaea. The sequence goes on along the minus strand of PUFA01000302.1, from coordinate 1,535,473 downwards.
GGAAGAAAGAAACAGCAACGATCCAACCTCGACAGGTTTCTGAAACATGATGTCATCCACTGCTACTACAAACGGCAGGGAACCGCTATTGGGGAAGGCAGAATTGGGGGTCAACTGCAAAATTCAGATGATCTCTATGTTTTTCCCTAACAATGAGCTGAAACAAAATTTAAGTGATTAAATAATAAACCTAGAGAAGGAGAAATAATCATACCGGTGAGGAATGGTAAGAGAAGCCAGTGGGGTCAGATCTATGCCAAAATCACTCTATCTTTTCCCTTCAGCATATCATCACCTCCTTTTCTCAGGTCTTTACAGGTGTACCTCAGAAATACTGCGGGTTCAGTTCTACACCATACAGTAAAGTAAGCACTGAAATAAAGTGAGTGATAATCTTTTTGCTGGTGGAGGATCTTGCCTTCGATTTGTAAAAAAAAAAAAAAAAAAAAAGCAACATCTGTGAAGCGCAATAAAGCGAATCACAATAAAACAAGGTATGCCTGCAATGTACTAACTTACCTAGTCAGAGCTACAGTCCTAAAAATGAAGATCGAACCCGACTGGTATCAGTGTGGTATTTCTTTTAAAACACAACAACGTATTCACTAGCACCTCCAGACTGGTCTATAATGTTTCATTCAGGTGCAGCAGTATAAATCACTTCTCAAAATTTATAACTACCTTAAATCTAACTCACCCAAAATTACAAGCAGTAGCCCATGCAAGTTCATATGCTTTCCTCATGAGGAAACCGCCAAAGATCCGATTGAAAATGTTCCTCTCCTACAGGATATAAAATAAACATTAACAAATACAAACTCATGGCCACCCTCATATACAGAACAAAGGAATCAATGCCATAGAAATGGAGGCCAATTTAAAGGTGTCAAATTGTAGATGAGTATCACAGATTCAAGTTATTCTATTTCTATTTTTCACCAAATTACTATACCTGAGGGTGGCAAACTTCCAAGCTCTTCAGCTTTGAATTCTCCATCCACACTGCATTAGGGGGCAAAACTCGACTTCGAAAATTTGCAGTCCTGTGCAAAGGGAGAGTCAGTAAAGCCTGTTAAGGACATGGTTTGGCTGCTGAAAAGTAAAACTATTTGCAAACAATTCCCAATACGTTCAGGCAAGCTTGGTTCTGGAGAAGGCCAAGGTTTAAAGGCTTTCCCAACATGGACTCTCGCCAGCCTAACTTACTTTGAATCCAGCGTGCTAAGAAACATCTCATGTATAGTCACACTCTCTTCAGCACTGGGAGCCATTTTCAGTAACGACATGGAGCTGAAGGCAACCCTTTTCCCTTGTTCACTGGAACATGGGACAACAGAAAGAGCACAATTAGGAGAGTCATACTACACATTGGGGTTCCTTATCTGGGCTGCCTGGGATCCTACAAAGCAGTATTTCCAGAGAGCAAAAAGCCGCTGGAACTTACACATACATCCCACATAAAACTGTTGGTGATTCTTTGCTTCCACATGGAATTCGTATCTGCTCAGTGTGAAACGGCTTGTAACTATCCTGACCTACTGCTCTGACCAGCAGTTATTTCATTAAGATACATTTCTCATTTCATTAAAAATGAGAAAACAAATGACTTCAATTAATAAATATTGGCTGATTCATAAAATTGTTCAAAATATGGATTCCACAGAACAAAAAATAAGGTATTTTTAATTTTAGTGAATTCTTGGCATTATTAAGACACTTGACTGGTATATGAAGTCCATATATACTCTTACATAATCTCCTCTAAGTACAGTCAATGTGCTTTTTAAAGTTTATCTTATAAACAAATTAATATACGTTCTCCTTTTCTAAAGAGTTCTTCTTCCTCAGGGCCTTCGGGGATGAGTGGGTTTACAAATGCCGGCCTAAAGAGAAGGAAAGAGTACAGTTAAAATGTGCCATCATCTAATAAAAATGGAAGATGAACAACTACCCACTGGTTTTAAAGTCTTTGCTGTTCGTTTTGGGTAACACTTGCTGACGGCTTCACTCAGGAACATAGAACAATTAGGGGAGGCTTCTGGTACAGCCTTATCTGTACACCAGAAAGTTCACATTATGAAAAGGAGATGGCCATTTGCCAGAATGTTTCACCTGACCCTAATCATGAGGAAACAGTCAAAATAGGTTGTAGAACATTCTACAAGACAACTGGCCCGAACTCTTCAAAAATGTCAACGTCTTAAGAGACAGAAAATGGCAGAGGGACTATTTTAAAGAAACATGATAACCAACTGCAATACATGATCCTTGATCAGATCCCGACTCAGGGGAAGAAGCTACAAAGGATATTTCAAAGACAACTGGCAAAGTCTGAATATGGATCATTCATTAGATCATATATTTCTATCACTGTTAAATATCTTGGATATAATAAAGACACTGAGGTTATGTAGGAGAATTATCTTATTCTTAGGAGATACATGCTGAACTACTTCTGGGTGTAATAGTCTCAACTTACTTTCAAATGAACCAGGGGAAAAAATGTGTATGTGTGCGTATTTATACAGAGGGTGGGAAAATAAGGCTGATGGTAAAATGTTAATGGGTGAATTTAAGTGAAGGGTATGGATATTCAATACATTATTCTACTTTTCTGTAGGTGACAAATTTGTTTAAATAAAAAACTGAGTGAAAAGGAAGATAGTATCTCACTGTGGTAGAATCCCGAAGTTTGATAAAACAACAATGGAAACAAGAGAACTGAAAAATGGCAGCTTAGAAAACTGAACTACATCAGCTCAGAGAGGAACTTGAAGCCATGGCCTCTGTGCTGGCAAAGGAGCCGAAGGCCAGGCACCAGGAGCGGCAGGTCAGCTGGGGCTGGCGGGCAGACTTAGACCACATGCGTTTAGTTTATTCTTCACTCAGATCAGTCACCAAGGTGTTTTTCAATCTCAACACAGCTTTCCACATCAGTTTTCCATGCAGCTGAAAAGATTTCCCATCGCAAACTCCTAACTCAAGTTTCCAATACCAACTAGACTTCCCACAGGCCTCTAGACTCTGTCCTGTGCAACCTGCAATCCTGTAAGACACCCTCCCACCAACTCCCACACATACGATGAGTTTTTCTCAGTTTGAAGGCCCTGGGTATAACTGTTTTTAGGAACCAAAATTCAATTTGAGAGAAAAAAAAATAAAGGATAAAGACAAATAAGTGAAAGCCTGTACAGTTAAACCTGTCTTGGAGATGACAGCATGAACTCATGAGGTTGGTTGCTTGCTTGCTTTTCAACATACATCCAAGCTCTGTCCACTGAAAAGGCCTAGACACATGACAAAGGAGTAACAACATACAGGTCTAGCGCCCAGATTTTGGTCTCTAAATACTGCTTCCCACTAAAAGGAACCCAGGACTCCTTGGAGAAATGGCTGATTCTAGGCCTGGCACAGAAAATGTATAAAATAAGCTCAAGACATCTTATTGCTCCAGAGCAGGCAAGTATCAAAAAAAAAAAAAAAAGACTAGTAGGGAAATGGCCAAAGAGCTTATCACAGGAGCCTCTACTGACCACACAACATGGGAAATCTGAGCAGCAAGAACAATGGCTGCAATTTATTTAAATATATTTACTACATTAAAATCCATGAATTCACAATGATACTTTTTTAAAAAGCCGAAAACATAGAAAAACCACGTCCTTACTAGCTAGGAAACCAACTCGTTATTCCACAAGTGTGCAAGGGCAAGAATGAAATATTAACGTTGACTTTCATTTACAAACCAAATTGCCCTAGTCGATAAGGGAAATGTCTTCTTTACAGAACGCTAGCTAACGTCAAAGGAATGACAGAATTTGAGGATCACTTTATACCCCCATGATTAAAGCAATGATCATTGATGGACATTAAGATCCCTAGAGAAAGACTGACGGGGACCTCGCTATGTGCAGATGACAAAGTATACTTTGGATGTACCCTGCATTGCACTACACCCTATAGATCGTTGTTGGTCATAAGCAGATTAACTGGACTTGACAGTGGCAAGATCAGTATGTTACTACTGGAACCCATCCATCAATTTTCGCATCCCTGTGAATGGGACAATCTATACCTCCTGATATGAAGCAATATGAGACACCAGATACATTGATGGCATTACCTACGAAGTGCTTTGCCAAATACGTTGAACGGGAATCTAATCAAGGCTTTAGATCTAACTTCAATTTACAAAAAATACCCGGGGTAGAGAAACAAGTCCAAAAAATATATGCCATGAGGAAGCGACAAGACAAATCCAGACAGTTGGACATTGTATAGAAGAATCAATATGGCCTTACAACGTGGTGACACACACACTATTCTGGTATAAAACAGCCTTAATAGACCGTAGAACTCTGTGAAAACACTCTAAAAGCCATTAAATGGTACACTTTCAATGCGTCAATTGTATATGTTAACTATATCTCGAGAAAGCTATTAACAAAAAAAAATCAGGCTTCAGAGTCAAAAAATCAAATGTAATATGTGGACCTCATTTGAATCCTAATTTGAACAAATCATTAAAAAGATATTTGAGAAAAACTAAATATGAACTATGAGGATATAGCAAGGATTTCCTAGCATTTTTGTTAAAACATGCTAATGGTTATGTAGTTACTTAAGAAAATAACATCATTTTTTTAAAAAGCCTACATTTAGTTATTTAGAGGTGATATGTTATTATGTCTGAGAGTTGCTTTAAAATACTATAAAGAAAATAATATACTTTAAAAAGATGAAGCAAATATGGCAAAAATGTTAAAATTCTTAAGTCTAGGTGATGAGTACACACAAGCACGTTACATTCTTCTCTCCAGTTTCATCTATCTTTGAAATTTTTCAAAATAAAGAATTAGGAAAAAACAGCAATTACCCTTTATTTTCAGAGTCACGAGCCACCATTACAAATGTTGCCTCCAAAACAGGACAAAATTCATTGTCATGTAACTAAAGAACAGAGGAAAGAAAATTCAGATGTTAGAAACGCATTTCCTGGGAAGACCCGATACGGTTCTGATAGCGAGCACACACGCTTTGAGAAAGGCAGAAATAAGAAAAGGAGTGCATTCAATAACCACCAGCTGCTGAGCTGCCAGGCACAGAACCAGGCACTGGGTGGGAGTGGCAGCATGACCAAGGAGCCTGTGGGCTGGCGAGGAAAAGATCCCCAAATCCCCCCAGTGCCCTGTGAGGAGTGCTGAGAAGGACATGAATGACAGGCTCTGGAGCTGTGCGTGACTGAGACCCAAGGGCTAGGGTCACAGAGGGTCCTTCTGCATCATTTCACTGTCCTGCATCATGCAGAATCCTGGCTTTCTTCAGGCCTACCTGTCCTCACAACGGCATGCAGAGCCAGGTGGCCCTCCACCACTCCCACAGCATGACTATTTCCAGGGAACTTTGGTGTTTCCCTAGCTGAGCCCAGGGGCTCCCAAGAGAGGGTTAGATCAGTGATAATTCTGTGGATTAAGCTAAATATTTATAAAGCACAAGCCTTTGAGGTTTTAAGGTGTTTCTTTATCTCCTAGAAGTCTGTACTCCCAGGACAGTCATAGCATTCATTACCTGAGGGTATAGTCAGTTCCTCCCTTATCACTACTGCTTGTTCAGGCCCTATCGCCTTCCCCTCAACTTTTCTTCCAGCATTTGGTGTAAGCCTATTGGTCTTATATATGAAGCCCTCGTCACAGAGCCCAGATTCCTCTCCAGTTCTCCAAACACACCATCCCACACCATTCCCATAGCCACCCTAGCTGGGAGGTCCTGGAATGGACCATGCTGTCACCTCCCTCCCTGCCTGTATGATGCCTTCCTCACGGCTGCTTTTCAACACACCCCTCCCCACCCTGCCCCATCCCTACTCCCCACTGAGCTCACCATTCCCTCCTTTGTTTGCCAGCTAAATGGAAACAAAGTCCTCTCCTGACTTATGCTGAGAGGTTCTCAAATTAAGAGAGGTAGATACCACCCCTGTAGAGGCATTTGGAAATGTGTAGAGCTGGTCTGGGTTGTCATATGGTTTGGGGAACATGACTAGCAGGGTTGGGGTAAGCAAGGAGCTAAACAATCACAATGCAGGGGACAGTCCTGCAGAAAAAGAATTTTCCCACACACAATGCCGACAGTGTCCCTGTTGAGAAATACTGTCTAATACTTAACATATTATAGAACAATCATTTATTTGTGTGGTGGCCTCCCTACTGCACCACGGGCTCCCTGAGGACAAAGAGCACTTTCATTCACATTGGTAGCCTAAGCACTTAGCGCAAAGACTGGCAGATGACAGCCACCTGATCAATCACTGCCCGACGTATGACAGAGGCAGGTCATTATTGAGAACTACTAGAATGTAAACCGCAAGAGAAGGGAGCTGTGTCTTTCTCATAGCTGTATACCTAGCACAGAACAGGCACTCAGCCATAAATGACTGCTAAGTGAACGTTAAGTGAGTGGGCTCAGTAATTCACACCCAGACCCTGTTGTTGAAGAGCAGACAGCCCAACAGAAGGGAAAGCATGTTAGTACACAGCTCTGTGGAGCGGAGGTTGGCAGGTCAGAGAAGGGGTGCTGAGGAGGGTGTCATGGGGAAGAACTGGTACTGTGAGGAGGGGGGACCAGGGAAGGATGTGAGCATGGAGTGGCCGGGAAGCACAGGTGGAATGTGGATATACAGAGCCAGTACACAATGATTTCAGGCAAAGGAAAAAGCGTAAGCTATGATACTCATCTACTCACTTACTGTTTAAATTATGGTTTATTATCATCAACACCTACTAGTGCCGAGCATCAGGAATGTAAAGATGAACAACCGCCTACTCTTATGATGCTCCAAGCATCTGGCAATGAGTTCTAAAAGGCATATAAATGATGTCGGCAGGAATACAGGTGAAAAGGTGGGTTGGAGCTAATATACGGAGCACCTTGGATCCTAACTAGTCTAAGGAGTTAGACTTAAAGCCTCAGATAATGGTCACTGAAGGTTTTGGGGAAGGGGAGTGATGTGATTTAAGGTTGGCTTTGGAAGATCTAGCTGGCAAAAATATGTAAAATTAATGGAGAGAGAACAGGCTAGAGGCAGGCAGACTAAGGACAGTTCAGGTATTCACACAAAAGGCAGTGAGGGCTTGAAGGAAACACGGGGCCAAAGGGTAGGGGAAGAAAGGACTCTGGTGAGCTGCTGAGAGTAATGAACTTGAAGACTCAGCAAAGGCTGCACAGGAAAGGGAAAACCTAAAGCGATCACAAAGGTTTGGAGCTGAGGAACCAGGAGGTTGGCAAAGAGGAAACTAGAGGAATATCAGGATTAAAAAGGAAGCTGATAAATTCAGTTTGAAACACACTGGACTGGAGGTAGCAAGGCACATGTGGGCTGGGGGATATAACAGGTACTTGGAAAGGTAGGTCTGAATGGTCAAGCCCAGAATAGAGATTTGGGACCATCTCTGTAGTAACGGTAATAAATTAACATTATTCCAACATCTGATTAGTAGTTACTGTATGACAGGCAATGTAACAACTACTTCACATGGGTGGGTTGTTTTTCATTTCGCCCTTACTGCACCATATAATGGGGTAGTGTTCCCATGCTGCAGCTGAGAAAACAGAGGCTCAGAGATGGTAAGTGATTTACCCGCAGTCGCATGGCTACTAAGCAGCAGAGCTGGGATTTGAACCTGTGAGCACTCAAACCAGAAGCAGAGCGCCAACCCCAAACTCCCTCTCTGGAATAGAAAGGATCACTAAAGTATGAGTTATTAGGCAAAATTGCCAATGAGAAATGCAAATTTAAAACAAACATTTGTACTTGCCTGACATTAATTTTCATCGGCTCTTTCCGCCCAATAATTCCTGTATTTATTTTTCTCTTGGACCTACTTGTCTAAGATTCAAATTGCCAAGATGCCCTAGAAAGCTTGTCCTATGCCAGGAATCTGCTGTGTGTGGTGCCAAGCAGTCCAGGAATCAACCATGAAGATTAAAAAAGAATATGGACAAATCATAGCAGCATCTCCAACTCTGTTGTTTTGTTTTAAAAATAGTATTCCTGTCAGTTACAGCAACATGGAAGTTAAAGAATCCAACTGCTTACATATATCATCAAATAAAAAAACTAGATTTTGACAAATAACTTTAATTACTGCAAAGCAACCTTCAGACTTTTTCCAAAAGATAAAATGCTTCATAATTCCATAACAGAAAAAATGTATCTGAATAACAGATGCACTGAATATTCTGGCATAACTGAATAGGTCATTCTTAAATAACTTTTCATAATGAAATCTTGGACATACTCTGAATTATTTGATTTCTGTGCTATTATCCTCTCTGAGGTACTTTTTCTTGTCAAATTTCTTCATTTCTTTATAACAGCTATTCTGTGTTCTGCTCATTAAAGGAGCTGCTCCTAATTTCTGTTATAGTCTAAATGACTGTTCTGGGATACACTGCATCCCCCAAAAGATGTGCTAAAGTCCGAACTCTCAGTACCTGTGAAGCTGACTTGATTTGGAAATAAGCTTGTCACAGATATAATCAGTTAAGATGAGGCCATACTGAGGAGGGTGGGCCCCTAATCAAGTATTCTTGCTGTCTTCATAAAAAGAGAAGAGACGTGAAGACACAGACACACAAGGGGAAAATGCCATGTGACGACGGAGGCAGAAACTGAAGTGTTAGAGCCGCAAGCCAAGGAAGGCCAAAGATTAGCAGCAAACCACCAGAAGCCAGGAAGGAGCAAGGAAGGAATCTCTCCTACAGATTTTAGAGGGAGCATGGTCCTGCCGAGACCTTAATTTTGGACTTTGAGTCTTCAAACTGAGGCAAATCATTTCTGTTGTTTTAAGCCATCTGGTTTGTGGTTCTCTGTTACAGCAGCCCCAGGAAAGTAAGTGACTAATCCCATTTATACCTAACATAACTCAGACTTCTGTGACATTCGCTGGGGCAAAATCAGCAATAAACACCTTAATATGGAGCTGTATGTGATTTGAAAGTAATAAACACTAAACATAAATGGCAAATAATGTGCCAGTCTTTGTCCAGGAGGAAGATTTCAGGAACACGCCATCTGTAAGTTTTTCTAGAAGGAGTGAGCTATATACCTGTCTATGGACAGACAGGTAAATAAGAGTTGCTTTCACAGAAAGTAGCAGGTTATACTGGAACAAGAGGTCAATCTGTGAAAACAAACACACCTGGAACATTTTCATCTTCACTTCCATGGATGTCTTCCCAGTCCAACTAACATGACCACTGAACTTGATGTCCTGTTCTGGGCTTAGGCTCTTCTTACGCATGTCTGCAAAACAGAAAATAAATCTGAGTCTGAACCACACCCCAAATTTTCTGTACTATAAATGGGCAATTTCATCTGAAATTTTGGCAAATTCTACTATATATCTTTCGTTCAAAACTAAAAAGGACTTTTTTGACATACAAAAAAATTTTGTTATATCTTTTTGAAAAATGTAGACAATGCGAAGAATATAAAAAATAAAACTGGAACCATGCAAAAACTTCCACCCAAAGATAATTATAATAAATATCTTGGTATATATAGCGCTCTAGACATTTTCAGATGCATATGTACATAAAACTTTCCCCATAAAAGAAAAATATTTCCTCTTACCTCAATAATATCTTGTAATTACTAAGAATTCTAAGTATGCATAGAAAATAATATCACTTACCAATTCTGTCCACCAGGGCTGTAACTATCGATAAAGGAGACATATTAGCTGAATGAATTTTGGTGTGCATGTAGCAAATAAGAACTGTAGGAAAACAGAAGAGAACCAAATAAAGGAAAAGCAAAATTATTCTCAGCATTCATAATCTATTCCCTGAAATTCATAAGAAGTCTTGTTTTGAAGACTCAATCTCCCATCTTCCAAGTGGTCTTATCCTAGGACACAAGACTTACAAATTGAAGAGGTTTGGGAATCCTATAATCTGACAGTCTGCTCACTTTTAGAACTGGTGAGGAAACCGAAGCCCAAAGCCTAAACCCACCATGCAGTTGGCTTGTCACTACTCCACAGACACACAGTGCCTAAATCAGCAAAAGATTCCAGCACCGAGTCTGACAGCATCAAACATCTTCAGAAAAGAGAAACAAATCACAAGCACTTAGCTGCCTGTTTTTTTCTCTTTCCTAATTATGAAACAATTATTTAGCTTGGTTATCCCATCCTCCTCATAACACCCTCAGCACCTACACCACCCTGTGGGTCATCTGTATACTTCCCACATGTAGGGATTTTTAAAAAATGTTTTCCATATTTTAACAAGCATTTGTATGTGCCAAGCATGATTCTAATGCACATTACAAATAGCATCTCCTTTAAAGTTGTATTATACTTCTGTGTTTAGTGGCCTCCCTGCATCCCCCATTATTCACTCAAATTTGTATAATCAACCTCAGAACTGGGTCTGTGCTCAAACAAGATTTTTTGAGTGAGAATAAATCCTTCTATCCATGCACCTGCTAAAGGATATACTAGGGGAACGAGAGGCTAAAAGCAAAAAGCTCCATTTAAAAGCCTAGTGCCACCCAGAAACCATATGCATGTGATCTATGACAATATTAGTGGAAATGAAGAGAAAAGATCCAAGAGCTAATAAGAAGGGAGATGTGACAAGACTTCACTACACCCAGGTTTCTAGCGTGCATGAATGAAGGTGGTATATGTTTACTGAAAAAGGGAATGCAGGAAGCGCAGAATGGGATGTCTTCAACATGCTGAATTCAAGAAACCTATGGCCCCTCTAAATGAAGATATCCAGTAGGCAAGAGGAAAAACAGGTCTGGAACTCAGAAAAGCAGGCCAGAAAATGGACCTTCCTAAGCATTCTACATACGGATCGCAACTAAAGCACAAGGAGTAAATTAGATTATTTCTAGAGAATGTACAGATAACAAAAAAAGGGCGGAAGATAAAACCCTAGGGATAACTGGCATTTAAGGGCTCAATAGAGAAAGAGGAGCCTATTCAAGAGACTAGGAAGGGGCAACCAGAGAGGCAGGAGGAAATGGCACCAAAGCCCAAGGATGAATCTGACAATATCAGGAGCCACAAAGGGGCTCCCACAGTTAAGTCCTAAAATGCACTCAGCAGGTCACGTGATACGGGAGCCAGTGGAGAGCTTGGCATAGCAGTTCAACGGCACGAGGGGCAGAAGATATATAACATGGCAGACTGGGAAAGAACAGGAAGTCAGAGTACAGAGGCAGTGAGAGCAAGTAATTTCTTCCAGTTCTTTCCAGAAAGTTAGCTGTGAAGTGAGGAAGAAAGACCATTTGAAAGTGTTATAATAAAGAAGAGTATTTTACCTATTTTTCATTTTAAGATGGAAGAAACTTAAATATGCTTATAAATTGAGGGAAAAGAGAAGAAAAGGCCTAAGATATTAGAGAGAAAGATTGTATGATAAGGCAAGTTCCTTGAAATGAAATAGAATCAAGTGAAAGGGATTGGCCATTAACAGCAAGAAATGGGGGAGAAAAACAGGGTAATGGCAGAGGAGTTTGTGTATTTAGGGACACCTAAGTAAATCAAAGTCAAATATTTGAGAGAGAGAGGGAGTGGGAGAGCGCGCGAGCGTGCGCAAGCGTGTATGCGTGTAATTTTCTATAAAGGCAAGTAAGAATTTTTAAGCAGATTTATTTAATCTGAAGAAAAAAGAAGCTAAGTAAAACTTTAACAATAGCCTCATGTCTGTATTTTAGGAGCAAGCAGGGTGGCCCAGAGTGAGGTGCTGAAGCCCAAGTGGGGTCAGGAAAACATGCAGAGAGGCAAGCAAGAGTGACAGCCCAGCATGGTACAGCCTGGGCACAATGAGGAGGGTGACCTGCAGAAGGGGACCTGGCATGGCATGGGGTAGAACCCCAGCGAGGTAAAGGAAGCATCCATGAGGGGTTAGGGGTAGCATGTATTAGGGGTGGTAAATAAATGTATTAAGGATAATGGAGCCAGTTGGAGAATGGAATTACAAATATAAAAGGGAGGAAATAAGAAAAACCTGTGTTGTTGAATTGGAACTATCAGTGCGAGCCCATGGTTTTCACAAACAGACAGACAGATAAACACAGAGGTAAATGTATGTGGATGTGCAGATATTCCCCAGCTTGTCCACTGAAAGGGTGTGGGAGCAGTCACACCCCAGCAGCAATGACCACTCCCAGCACCCAGATCTTGGTTTCTAAATATCATTCTCCATTAAAAAGAAGCAGGGCTCCTTAGTGGTTTGGCTAATTCTAGGTTTGGGACAGGGAAAGTACAAATGCGCCTAGAACATCTTGCTGATCAGAAAGTGAGGCACTGCTCAAAGAATAATGGCGACACATTGAAAAAACACAGAAGTCTGCTTGAACGGACTGAGACAGTCCTGGGACAATTTGAGAATCAAAATAGATGACAGCAATATATTATAACCCATTCAATAAAATAGGAATCCTTGTGTCCTATAGATTTTAAAGTAATAAATTGACAGTCCGGTGTGGAATAAATACTTATAAGGTCTCAAAGTATCCCCCTACAAGGTACTTAGTTACAAAGGGGAAATGAGTAACTTTACAGTGAAGAAGCCTGGAAGACACCGCCTTCATCAAGAAATCAAAGTTAACATCAAAGTAATAGGACAAATTAGAATTATGCACCACTTGATAAGATGCGATAAGAACACAGTATCCTTTCTGTGACAATCCTGCCAAGGATGCACACCCTGAATCTAAAATTAGGGAAGCATCAAACAAACCCAAATTGAGAGAAATTTCACAAAAGAACTGGCCTATAACCTTCAAAAGTGTCAAGGTCATGAAAGTCGGGAAGACTGAGGCACTATTCCTGACACGATAACTAAACACAACATATGGTTCAGAGCTGGATCGTCCTGTCATAAAGGCCCACTAGCAAAAGTTGAATGGGGTCTGAGGACTGAACAGTCTAATGTCCCAGTGTTATTTCCTCATTTGATGGTTGTATTGTGGTTATGTAGGAGAATGTCCTTGTTTGTAAACAATAGACATAAAAATATTTGGAGGTGATATGATGTCAGCAACATATTCTCATATCATTCAGGGAAGAACACTTCTTTGCCCTTATTTGCAACTTTTCTATAAGTTTAAGGCTTCTAAAGTTATTAGAAAGAAGGATTAATCATATTATAACTGTTGAATAGGAAGCTACATCTTGGGGGGAAAAATTATGACATGAGGTAGCAGATACCCTTCTTTTTCTTTTTTAGAACATCCTCATGTGTGCAAGTTAAAGAATAAAGAAGCCCTTTCTAGCCATAGAATTCAATGGATAGCTGTGAGTTCTACTTAGAAATACTAAAATAATATCAGTACCTCCCAAGCTGTCAAGATCCTCAAGAATCCTGCCAAATCTGTGAAATAAAGAAAAGTGGGATTACACAAAAATCATGATGATTGCCCTTTAAAAATATATACTTTGGGGTGATGAAAATATTCTAAAATTAATTGTGATGATGGTTGCACAACTCTGAATATACTGAAAACCACAGAATTGCACACTTTAATTAGGTGAATGGTTTGATGTGTGAATTATATCTCAAAGCTGCAATAAAGGAAAGAAATAAAATAAAAAATAATACAAATAAAAATAGTGCTGTGTTACCTTACGGTGTTTTGAACAGTCAAATATTTCTCTCGCAATTCAGGCTGACTGCCCAAAGGCAAGAGAACTTCGATATAACTGTCATTCATTCTCCTAGGTGGCAGTACATTCTGTGACTTAGCCAAAAACCCATGAAGTAATTTTCTTTCCTCCATTTTTTTCACATGATCTCTGAGAGAAAAAATAAGAAACACAGAAGCAGTGCTACCCTGCAATTCCAGTGACATATGGGCCAGTCAGGCACCCTCAAAGGAGGAAAGAGAAGGTCTGGACCTACTTTATCTCCCCTTCCTTCCCTCCCTTCCACCTGCCACTTGATGGAATTAAAAACTTCTGTTAAAATTTCTTAGAGTAAATAAGAAAAACATTTATTAAGTGATATACCCAAGTGAATCATATATTCACTCTCATCAAAAAGTGCATTCGAATAATAGAACATTTGAAATCAAATTAAAAATACAAAGATGGACACTACAGTATATATATGGGATAAAGAACAACATGGCCACTGAACTCCATATTTCCATTCTCACCTTGATGGTTCTCGCATTCTCTGTGCCCCAGCTCTCTCCCTCTCTCTGCCTTCAATTTCAGGAAAGAGAGACAGAGGAGAAATAATGGAGTATATCCAAAAGAAGTATGGAAGGCAGAGCAGAAGGTGAAGAAGAAGAGAATGTGAGGAGACAGAAAGGAAATAAAAAGAAGAGATGATTAAGAAGAAGAGAGACAAGGGCATAGGGAACTAAAATGTTGACAAAACCATTAAGTAAGATGTCTTCCTAAGCTTCACTTATAAAGTATTTATTACTGCCAAAAAGATTTAGCCCACAAAAAATATATGGGATATAGGAACAAGTTAAATGCCAGGTAAATGCAGAATGTGAACCATTCAAGACAAATGGCTTGACCTCTTTAAAGGCAAGCTCATGGGGATTTAAAAAAAGATATTATTCTAGATTAGGTAGGTTAGGGTACACTAAAGAGTCATAACCACTGAATACAATATACAATTCTTTTTGGATCTTGATGTTTTTAAAAACAAAGCTACAGAAGACATCCAAGGAACAGTTGAGGAATTCTGAATATGGAAGAGTAATATACTATTAGGGAATTACTATCGATTTCACTACATAACAGAATGTCTCATTTGTTGGAGATATACTACTGCTCATTTTGTTACAAATGTATTTATTATTGGAAATGTATGCTAAAGTGTCATGGTACCTACAATTTACTTAGAAATAGTTCAGCCTATATATATAAGCAAATCTGGGAAAATGTTTATAAGTATCTGATCCAGATAGGACATAGGTATTCTTTTTTTCTACTTTTCAGTAAATTCAAATTTTCACATAAAAAGTTAAGAAGTCATTAGATAATTTCTATACCAACAACGGATTATTATATGTCCAATGATCACTCATGCTCGTTCTTTTTATCTCACTTTAGTCTCAAAATTCTGTGCACCAAGAGAGGTATTATTCTATTTTATATCAGGAAAATACTGAGTGAAAGACAAAGATTGCATGGGAACCTGGTTAGTTGTGAGCTGACAAGAAGCAATTAAAAGTCAGGATGCATGAAATAGAAAAACCAGGAAACTTGGGTTCAAGTCCCAAACCCCAACACTTAAATCATTAGCTCTGAGTTTCAGTTTTGACATATGTAAAAAAAAAAAAAAAAGGATGAGAACACATACCATAAACATGTCACAAGTTTTGTCGAGAAGCAGTGAAGTAATGTACCTGATCACACTTTGAAAAATGTAGAGTTATTGTAAATCGCATCTTTTTATGAGACAATGCATTAACTAATGAATATGTTGGAATGCTGATATTCTCCCTCAAGTAAAAAAAATACTTCTCAACCATTTCTAAACACAGGGTCCCCACCCCCACAAGGGATCATCCACTGAGCTTAAATAATGCCTAGTATACCACTTTAGGGATGAAAGAATGAATGAACACACAAAAGTGCATACCTCCAGTTTGCAGATACTCCTATCATCTCCGCAATTTATCTCGAACTGAAACAAAAATAAGAGGTCATTCCATGATACAAGAAATATGAGAACTGGATTATGGCAACAAGCTCAAGAACTCTGAAAAGCAATTCATGCACTCAAAAGCTTTAAAGAGAAAATGGCGTAGATGACAGAGGCTTTGCTCATCCTGCATCAAAGGTGCGACAGAAACAAGGAGCAAATGCAAGCAAAGTCACCAGAGATCTAGATGAACAGAACACCACAACTAGGGAGAGAAAGAAATAATCACCCTGCAATGGTAGGAGGAGGTGGAGACACAAGGCTCTCCAATCCTAAGTGGCTGAGTGGGACAGAGGCAGACGCCTCTTAAAGGTGCTATGTCCCGAACAGACTTTTGAAGTGACAGACTTCCTCGTTCTGAGCACTAGCACTGGGTCAGCTGCTGGGGGCCGAGCAACAGGGACTTACAGGGAGACACCGAGTTGTTGGAGTGAGGGCCGAGGTGAGACTCGCTCTGTACAGAAGTGCCCGTGTTATCCACTGTTTCTCTGTTGAGCCCGCCTCCCTCCAGTGCACAAACTCAGCACCACCATAGCTAACACATCATCGAACTGAATAATGGAGGTTGCTCCACACAGAAGATTCTCTGAAACTGCACCTCCCCCAACTCGCGGCCCCACCCAAGCCACATCCAGTTGTGTCTTCAGCCAGTCTGGTGCTCTTTGCTGAGCCAACTCCAAGACCCACACTGGTGGCAGCTGACCATAGTTACTGGCGTGGCCTCTTCAGGCAACCATAAGCACAGTATTGTGGATTGCTTGATGAATCTTAACAGGTGGCCCCGGAGGGGCACAGGCTGAGGTTAAACATGGCCTGCAGCTCAACATCTCTCAGGACTGTGCCATGGGACACCTACTACACAAAGCCACGCTAATGAGACCGGGAGACTTAGGAGCTTTGCCTAGTACATAGAAACACACACGGAAAGGCAGCCAAAATGGGAAGACAAAGAAACAGAAACCATATGAGAGAACAGAACAGGATCCAGAAATAATGGAGTCAAGCAATCTAACAGATGCAGAGTTCAAATCACTGGTTATAAAGATGCTCAATGAACTTATAAGAAGTATAGATGAACTCGGTGAGAACTTTAACAAAGAGAAAAAAACATTAAAATGGAAATGGAAATTATAAAAGGGAGCCAGCCAGAAATGAAGAACACATTATCTGAGATGAAAAGTATTAGAGGGAATCAACAGAATGCATAAAGAAGAGGATCAAACCACCATTACAGAGGATGGGGAAGCCAAGGGCACTCGATCAGAATGGCAAGAAAAAAGAAGCCAAGATTATAATAATAATTTGATGAGCCTAGGGAACACAAGTAAATGTAAAAATATCCATGACATAAGGGTACCTGAAGGGGAACAAGAAGTTGAAGAGCTATTTGAAGAAATAATGATGGAAACTTCTCTAACCTGGTGCAGGAAATAGACATAAACTCCAGGAAGCTCAGAGTCCCAAAAAAGAGGAACTCAAAGAGGCCCACACCAAGACACATCATAATTAAAATGTCAGAGGTTAAATACAAAGAGAGAAACTTAAAAGCAGCCAGAGAAAAAGCAGTTAGATATCTACAAGGGAGCAACCATAAGACTGGCAGTTGATTTCTCAAAAGAAACTGTGTAGGACAGAAGGGCTTGGCACAAAATAGCCAACATGATGAAAACCCAAGATCTACAACCAAGAATACTTTACCCGGCAAAGCTATCATTTAGAGTTGAAGGCCATAAAGAGCTTCCCAGACAAAAATAAGCTAAAGGAATTTATCAACACCAAGCCAGCATTACAGGAAATGTTGGAGGGACTTCTTTAAGAAGAAAAATCATGTATCAAAAACCATGAATAAAGAATGGTAACGACTACATTCCTATCAACCAGTACCTCAAGTGGAAAAGAATGAAGTGCTCCAATCAAAAGACAGAGTGGCTGAATGGATAAGAAATCAAGACCCCTACACATGCTGCCTATGAGAGACTCACTTCAGATTGAAAGACACACACAGACTAAACGAGGATGGAAAAAGATATTGCCTTGATGGACCTCGAGGGTATTGTGCTGAATGAAATAAATCAGATACAGAAAGACAAATATCGCTTGATTCCACATACATGTGGAACCTAAAGAAAATAAACAACAAAAACAAAAACAGAAATAAAATAGATACAGAGAATATTTTGAGGGCTACTAGATGGGAGGGGAGTTGGGGGATGGTAAAAAAAGGGCAAAAGGATTAAGAAGTACAAATGGATAGTTACAAAATAGACATGGAGATATACAGTGTAGCATAAGGAAAATAGTTACCAATGTTGCAATAAATATGTAAGGGAAAGAGGGTACTAGATTTAGTGGGATGATCACTGTGAGTTATATAGATCTCTAATCACTATGCTGTACAACTGAAAATATATTATTGAATGCCAACTATAATCGAAAAAAAACTCATTGAATCATACAATGTAAATACAAGCGACTAAATGTCTATTATATTTCAATAAAGCCAGGAAGAAAAGGGCTTTAAAGAACCATGAATTTCCATTTAACATCACAAAAACAGTTCCAAGAAAGGATCAGAGGCTCTGCTTCCTGAAAACCTGAAACAACCATTGAAACAACCATTGTCTCCTTAATGAGGAAAAGAATACCCTGACGCAAGCACTAGGATTTATAAACAAACAAAAAATGGATGGGGCTATAGCAGTGTCAGGAGGAGTCCCTTTATGATGCAAATCTGAGTATCATTTTTCATATATTAATATAGCCTAATTGTTAGAAAAGTTTAAGCCAGAAAAATGAAGTGAAGATATAAACCAAGGAATAGCAAAGAATGCGATTTAATTTTAGTTAATGCCCACTGCCCAAAAGCTGAAGAATTATTGCAAAAGAAAGAATTAAGCATTTCGTTGACACTAATTACCATACACACCATGGTTCACGTGTATAGGTGAACATGCTATATGGATAAAGGGAAAATAAATTAGATAAGCAGTAGTAATCCAAATCTAAAAAATAAATCTATAGGATTTCAAATAATATATTGAGTTCATATAGTTTTTTCCTAGCATTTTAAAATGTGTATATTACATTTATAGGAAATTAACTACAAGGATCCCTGGTCCTTCAATGGATCAAAACCAAATACGGGTATATTGACATGCACTTTAACTTTCATGAAAAAAAAAACAGTTGATTTTACTATCAAACAATTGTTATAGACCATAAATTTGGTGCAAACTCTATAATTAAATCATAGAAGACTACAATAGCCATTAGTAAATTAGTTTTATTTTTCTTCCCCTGAATTCCTTAAATAAAAGAATGGACAGAAAGTCCACAGAACAGTACACAGCCTATTGATGCTCACAGACATGAAATGATTATTATTAATTTAGTCAATGTAAAAAAAAAAAGGCTGGTGCTGAGGGCCAAGAAGAATTTTAAATTATATTTAAACACATATATTTGCACCCTTTAAAGAAGCTACAATTTTAATTATAATGAATACTCCTAAAATGATAAAGACATTCATAGTTTACATATCAGATTAGTAATTAGAATTAACTTCAATTAAGCATGGGTTAAACAGGGTCCTTCTAACAAAACTATAGACCAGGAGTGTTCAGTGAGAACGACCGAAGGGCCCATCTCTTACTTATACAGCAACAGATTTCTTTTTCCCATGCATTCCCCTTCAGTACCTACACAGAGGAAGTAGAAATTATTTAACTAAAAAAGCTCCATCCTCGAGGCTCCCAGGAACTCTACCCAGAGTTATCCAGGTCATTTGATAAATGAGTTTATAAAAGATCTATCTTTGGTATGCCTCATTTCCCGTAAACTATCTATCTATACACCAAACAAATAAAACAGATGTTTTCACAACAGGACCTAACAAGCAAACAAACACCCATGCTTGCCTTCATGAATATGGAAGACTCTCTGCTTCTCAGGATTCTGGAATCCCTGAGTCAGTCCTCTGCCAGGAGTAAGCAGCTCCCTGTTCAAGGTAGAAAGCCTACAAAAAAAGGAAAAAAACACTCTTATTGTAGGTTCCGTGGCTTCTTCTCTGGCAAACCCAAATAAATGCCTGTGCTCCTCCCAGAGTACTTGGCGATCCCATATCCTTAGCATAAAGTCACGTGCCACATAACGTTTCGGTCAACAACAGACTGCATATACAACAGTGGTACACCATATAGCTTAAGAGTGTAGTAGGTTATACCATCTAGGTTTGTGTAAGTATGTTCGCAACAACAAAATCGCCTAACGATGCGTTTCTAAGAACTATTCCTGTCGTTTAGCAGCACATGACTGTATTGTATATTGTCTTGTAGTGGTCTGTACTTGTTTCTCAAGTATGTGCATATTTGCGTATGAGGCTACACCATAAATCATCTCTCCAACTAAACATTTAAGAGCAAAGACCAATTAGGTTAACTGTCTACAAAATAAATAAATTATCAACCAGATTTAATAGATTTATTCTTGCTCTTTCTAGTTTATTAGCTTCAGAAGCACAGAAATTGATTTGGCAAACAGCTGAGTATATTAATTATGAACATTTATTTTGTTCTTTACTATCACACTATTATCTCCTCAATGAATAAGCTAAACCCAATTATAAATTAATCAACTTTGAAAACAGAATTAACCCTTCCCAGATTCAAAGTATTTATTGGACATAGGCAGAAATTTCCTAATCCCCAATGAAATAAAATAAAAGCTATTTATCCAAATGTGCCTAACCTATTCTGCCAAAATAAGTTATTTATGTGGGTTTTGATTCACTGTTGCTTTAAGTGTTTACTCCTAACCGTACACTATAATATCAGGGATAACAAACACACATATAATATCAGGGATGGACAAACCGATCAGCTGAGAGCACAATCGAAGGCAAGGCACTGAAGAGGTCATGAAACCTAAACACTGTTACTCATTCCAGCGCAAGTCACTAATAAATTCTTATTACCTGATGCCAGAACAAGTGATGACTACCTCCTAAAAAACGTATATTTTTAATCTTCTTTAGAACTAGATGTTACTATAGATTTCTCTTCTGAATTATAGCATTCAGAGAAAGTCTCTCAGTAAAAATATTTGGTAAGATCTACATGTAGTCTGGACACTTGTGCTGCTAGAACAAACCTTTGCCCTTTCACTAAATCAACTAATCTAACTGTAAAGGATACATAAATATGAGCACATGCTCAATGGCCAATTTAACTCCTTAGCCAGCCAGTCATCACACTGGCTGTGAAGCAATCCCCGCTGGTCCACTACAGCCAGAATGCTTACTGGAGTGTCTGGGGTTTGGGTTTTGTGTTTCTTCTTCAAACACATAGCTAACAAACCTCTATCTTTTTAGATCTATTTTTTTCATTATAAATTTTCTATTTCTGTACTTTTATATGCATGTTAATGTTTCAGTCTTCCTGTTCTTGACCTTCTAATTTGCATTTTTTCAGAACAGGATCTGAATTTTCTTTTTTTCTCATTACTTCATGCTACATATTTTCTGTAGGTTCAAATCCCTTGCTGAAGGAAACAGGGTATGCAGTTCTTCATTCTTCCATCTCAAATCCTAGCATTCTGCAACTAAACATAGAAAGTTTTAAAAAGGGCGCTGGAAAAGTTAATATTTTCCATTGCTACTACTAGCTGAAAGAGAAAAACCATGCCCTCAATATATTAACAATTATAATAGATGCAGTAGGTGTTCCCAGTATAAGAAATGAGATCTGATTCTAAGTGATTAAATATTTTAAATAATCATTACAAACTAACAGGAGTTACACAACTGACCTCACATATTTGGGTAAATATATATATACACAAGGATTTTTGTTTCATTACCCTAAGGAGCAGCATTTTCTGAAGAATGAGGAAAACCATCCCATCCTGCCTGAGAGGCCATATTGTATAGCTGTTAAGATCCTGACCATGTTGTTGGTTAGCTGAGTGACTTTGGGCAAGTTATCTAACCTCTCTAAGCTTAAGTTTCCACATCTGTAAAATGTGGATAATAACAGTACCAATCCTACAGGACCGTCATAAGGATAAAGATGTTAACGAATGTGAAACCCTTAGGTGTGTGCCTAGTACACTGACAAGTTCTCAAAAAACATTAGCACTATGATGGAACATCTCTGAATGGAGACTCAAATGTTGACAGTAATGTTACTATCAGGGCTATCTGAACACCGGGGCTGCCCCGGTAACACTGGATATTCTTGGTTATTTTTGCTGCCGCAGAGACAATTCCAGCACAGTGAGAGTTATGAAATGTAATATTTATTAAAAGTATATTTTAGTAGGAGACAGGCAACGCTAAGGAAGCCTGTAGCCCTGTGTAATTTGGGAGGTGAAAAGATAAAAGAGTACACTCCAAAGGAGGAGCAGGTTTTCAGCAAAGAGGGCTGTATTATATTAGGGCTGCCATGGGTGGTTTACACAGGCATTCCTAGGTGACCGGCACATGAGGTCATTTTGATTGACATTTGGCTGCTATATAACTCCCTACCTACTGCACGTGTGCTTACCTAGAATTCAGTCTGTTATAATCAGATTCATGAACTTCCAGGCATAGTCATATTATGATGGTATAATAAGGCTGAGGTTTGGGGCAGGTTAGGGTCGTACTTTCTACACAAGCCCATTTGTGGCTTGTTAGGCCAGCAGCCTAACACACAAGCAGCTGCTCTTTTCACAATCTCGGCTATTTCATGCAGCACTGAGGTGGAGGGAGTGGAAGAATAACTAAATCACTACTCAAAATCTCAGTACCTCAGGGTTCCTGGTTTATTCCCTGATAATTCCTCAGGAGTTTAGAGCAAAACCCCTACTAGACCTTTAGAAGAAACTGTCATGAGCTTTTTGGGACACTCAGGCCCTAGGACTCCATCACTGAACCTTTCCAATGAAAAGAGACCAAGGAGCCCAATATCTCCGCGCCTTACCTAGGGAATCACAGAAATCACCTGAAGGCATAAACAGACGGGTTGTGGTTCTGTTCTGCATCCCAAGCTTAGGGTGGATGTCCAGGAAGTTTTTAGTACAAAAACAAGCAATGTCACTCATGCCTTTCACTCTGAGGGAATGCCTCAATTTAGAGACTAAATGAATTCAGGTGACGCTTTTGTGAGTGTGGGCGAAAAAAATAAGCTACAAAGATTGCCCACCAGTCAAATAACCTAATCATTTCCAACAGTCTGTATTCCTTGATGGAGTCTTTCTCTCACTAGATGCTAAGAGTACCTGCTTAAGGTTCAACAGGACTCAAGAAAGGAAAGCAAGTTTATGGGAGTTCAGTGCAAAGAAAGAGGACTTCCAAATTGGTAGAGGAGAGATCAAGAAAGGTTTCCTTGGAAAAAACACACGGACAAGACTGTGGATCTTGCAGAAGACCTTTCACATCACGTTCAATGCAAGATAATACCAACTGTGGTCCTTCTTAGAATGACTTTCAACCTGTCTTCAGAGAGTGTAATGAAGTTTTTTTTATTTAAGTGCTGTAAACAAGAAACAAAGAAAGTACCTTTTTCAACTGATAGCAAGATCCATAGGGAGAGTGAGAGATCCAGGACCCCAAGAGAATTGATGGAGATCAGTGTCAAGCACTGTGGGCCACACCAGGGTGGCTGGCTCACCTGCAGTGGGATAATTCCAGAAGCTGGAACAGGGGTAGGAGGACCCTAGGACCCAACCAGGCAGAAAGAACTTGAAACAGCTGGAATACCCCCGTGAAGGTTAGGAGAGAGCCAGGCATGCCTTGGAGTCCAAAGCCTTAGGCCTTAACTGGGCAAACTGGGATGATGACATTTATAAAATGGCATCCTCTTCGTCCATGTGACCCAATCAAAGGCCCCCCCCTCGCTTTACAGGTCTTTCTTGCTGCTCATTAAAGGTAATCTGCACCAGGGGTCCTTGTCACACAGTCCTGTGGTCCAGAGAGCTCAGAAGGTACCCTGCAATCTCTGTCCACATTACAACACACTTAAGTCTGACTCCAAGCGAGTCTAGAACTTAACCCTAAAAATGCTCTCCAAAGAAGTGCAATGGCTTGAAAAATAACGTGGAACTCTAAATATTAGCTTTCTGACAAGGGGCTACCCCTAATCCACACCTCTGATGAGCAAAAACAAAGGAATTTCAGGGAACGCCCAACTTCCTCCCTTAAAAGTGCTTTGCTTTTAATATCACACCCCGTGCCAGAAGACGCTTAAGTGAAGAGCGCGGCGCCCCACCCTAGGCCGGCAGGCCCGCGTCCGGGCGAGGCTGCAGTAGGAGAACGCCCTTTCCCAGCCGGCCCCACATTCTGCCCAGATGCCCATGGCATTAGTCTCACCCGCTGGGGCCGGCTTCTTCTGCCCCGGCCCGCTGGCAGCGCGGAGAGCGGGCGTGGGCGCCCCCGCCCCACGCCACTTACCGAAGTGCCGCCCGCCTCATTGCGCTCTGCCGCAGCGCACGCGACCAGAGACCCGTGACCCCCGCGCACGTCTGCGAAGGTAAATAGAGACAACGGAGAGGGCGAGGGCGAGCCCAAGCGTCTGCGCGGGATCAGAACTCACTCGGCACGACCGCACGCTCAAAGCGAAACCGCCGGAGAGCTGTATGCCTACCTACCCACGCCGCCTGGGGGCGGGGCCAAGCTGTGCCTGAAGCCCAGTTCATTGGCGGGAAGCTGGAGTCCGTCTCTGCGAAGTAGTAGCGGGGAGCGAGTTACCAACTGGCGGCCCCGCCTGTCCCCGCCATTGTTGATTAAAAGATGATGCACCACGCAGCACGTTCAGGATGTGATGTGATGTGAAGGCGAGGTGCGGCCAAGTCCTTAGAGCTTGTCTCCGTTCTCTCTCTTCGCTCAAGGCTGCGCGACCTTGATCCCCCACGCCTTGGTCCCCAGTCCATGGTTCTTGCCCTTGGTTGCACGTTGCAACCTTCTGTGCAGCTTTCCAAAATACTGATGCCTGGCCCCAACTCCTAGGAGATTCTGATTTCATCAGTCAGGGTTGCGGCCAGGACTTTACACAAAGGCTCCCCAGGTGATGCCAACATAAGCAGAGGCTGAGAACTACTGTCCTAAAGGCTAAAAATAGTACCTCTTCTAATCTCGGCCTGCCCCCTAGTGTTGAAAAGTTGGGAGATCTTGGCCGGCTCAGAGAAATTAAAGGCCATAGAGGTAAGGTGATTTTTACCCTATACCCTTATTCTCCATTTCATTCAGTGAATTCTTATTGAGCTCTTTGCAGTGCGCCAGACGCTTTTGTAGATGCTGGGGATGCAACAGAATAGGTAAAAATCCCTGCTCCTTGGGGCTTATCCTACAGGTAAGGAAAACGAGTCGGCAAGCAAGTTAGCAAATATTTCAAATGTGGTAAAGCAGTCTTAAGAGAAAATAAAGCAAGGTAGTGAGAGGGAATCTTTCCAGAATACATTCAGGTCTTGCTTTGCCCCTGGAGATGGTAATATCGTAAGAGACGGGCCCATATTGTATGCTTTTTCTGGTACCCCATGCTTAGTAAAAAAAAAAATGTCAATTTTAATTAAGCTGGCTTTTTAAAAAATCACTTGGTAAATTACAAATGAAACATGATCTCTGGCCTCCTCGTTGCTGGCTACCTGTTTCCCTGCTTTTGTCAGTTCCACATCCAGAAGATTCCTTTTGGCCTACAGGGATCTCTCTTTTATTTTTGTTCATGTCGGCTATACTTTTTCAGTGATGGTTTTGTTTTGCTTTACATCAGCTATACTTTACAGTCTACCACACCTAACACAGTGCAATAAGTATTTTATTGAATTATACTCCTGTTTTTGTTTTTACTTGACCTGGTTAAGGCTATAGGAGGCTCGGGAAGAAAAATTAAGTAAGTTCAAGGGAATTTTTCAGGTTACATAGAAAATATAATAATAGGCAGAGAAAGTTTATACTTTTTGTGCAATCAAGTCACCTTCCAGCTAGACACATTCTTGTTAGTGTATAAACAGTAATCATACAGATTGGAGCAGCTGGAACCAGGAACTCAATGCCACGAAAATGCCTTTTCTCCGTTGCTTATGTTTGCTTTCCTTTGCACACTGGCTTCATTCTTTCTTCTCTGTATAATGGCTTTCTCCACAAAAGAAACTCATGAACTTTACATCTAACAACCACAGCCACATGCGTAGAGACTGACTCACAAATCTGTATCCCAAGTACAAAAAGTCCTCAGAAGAGATTCATTGGCCCAATTGGGATCAGATATACACCACTGGACTGGTCAACTGCAGCAGCAGGACAAGGTCATATGATCAGCCCATTTGACTTACCAGGAACCCCCTCACCCGGGCGCATGACCGGGTCAGAATCTACTAACATGGCTATTTCCAAAAGTAGCCACTCACATGCGGATATGGAGCACTTCTAAAAAAAAAAAGGAGTTCCAAGCAACTGATCTGCAATGTTATTAAAAGAGGGGAAAAAACGATCTCATCACTTAGCTCACATGTCTTAGTTGTACCTCAGGGAACCCCAGCTAAAACCTAGCCAACCCAGCATTCATCCACATGTCTATGATTATCTTAACTGGTAGCATGCCTAAAATTCTCATAACAGCTTAGCAACCCTGATCTCTGTGTGTTGTTATCGTTATAAAGCATATATGCAATACCGAATTTTGGATAGCAGGGATAGAAGGCAAAGTGGTTACAAAAATCAGACCAGGAAACATGCAACAGTTGTACTGTAGTGAGAATCACTGTTCTTAATTAACAAATTCTCTACCCAGCTTTATTGTTTCCTGTTATGCTCCATTAGTTCTATTTTGATATAGTCTCAGGGTAACGAGCTAGCACCAAATGTATCATTAAAATAAATGACACCTAATTATACATTGACAGATACATATTATCAATGCTATTATTACAAAGAGAAAAATAAAATCAAAAACAAAACCTAACGGTATACATTGTCAGTTTGATCTGGTATTATGAATGAAAAACATCTTTCCTTGGGCTGCTTAACTATATAATTTAATATATATATATGTATATGTATATATTTGGATATCTAATTAAGGTAGAAAAATGTTCTCAGAAAACTATGTCATCAACTTTCAAATAAATTAATTCATGCTATAATTTCATTAAGATAAACCACTGTTAAAAAATCAAATTATAGATTATACAATTAGATATAAAGTTAGGAGGGGAAGGAGGAAACAATAGAAAGATGTTTTTTCCCTAAACCTTAAATAAAAAACTGGAAAGACCAATGATCTGTGCAAGAGTCCTTGGTATTTTACCCACTTGCTCCAACAGAAGCAAAACCCAGGCTAGGCGATTTCAAAATAGCAGTGATTTTTCATCACTTTCCTTACCTTTCATCAGCTCCACTTTTATAACTGCTCATAAAATCCAAGTGCTGAAAGGTTTGTCTTCAGCAGTGCTTTTTACTCTAACAATTTCTTCTTGCTTAAAAATAGCAAATATTTAAAACACGTTATACTATTAGTGACATGGGATCAGAGGACATTTAGGATAAGACATCTTCATTTTAGGGTGTCATATTCAATAAAGATATCTTTTCCGATAAAATAGGGCTTAAATGGTAGGATTTCAATGGGTATCTCCCCTACTCGTGGCCTAACCTTCCAATCATTCTTCACCCTGTCGTGCTCATCCTCCCTCCCACTTAACCCACTTTCTCCAAAAAAGTCAGTTCTCTTCCATTCACTCCACACTGCATATCCTATTTCTCTTCATTCCCTTGCCCACTCACTTTCCATTGCTTTTTTCTCATACCACCCAACTGCTACTATTTCAGCTGGGAAACAGAGCCCTCCCTTCAAAGCCCAGGGCAGCCCATTCAGCTGGGCCAATGCATGAACCAACCCTGCCATTCCTCAGCCCAAGGATAACCAACAAATACCTCAATACATTTGGCTGTACCAGGATCTATAACCACAGAGGAAACAAAGCTGTAAACATACATCACCATATCTGCAAAAGGTCATGCTTCAGGGTGCACGCAAGTTTTTGAAACTTACTTTACAGTGAGAATTTGTATATTTTATAGACGTTAAAATTATGCTGGTTGTTTGAATTCATATAACATGTTTTCAGGTATAAATTTGTATCTTGTGCCATTTGGAGATGGGCCACACAAAAACAGAGTCATGCCATTAGTATTAGCTTAAATTTATTTTCAGAAAACACTGATGTTATTCTAGCTGGTTTATCTCTATGTATGATATTTATGGGACTGTTAGACTGCCTTGTTTGGTTTATATAGGTAACTCATTAGCACATTGCTTGGGACACCACATATGGCTTCTGTTTGGCCTCATCTGTGGAGATGCAGAAACCAAGCCTGGAAGGAGAAAAGATCCTTAATTTACTCCTAAAAAACTCTTTTCGAAGTAGCCATTTCTTCCTTGATTTCAGGTCCTATTACCCACAATTTTTCACTCCCCATTTATTGCTCAGCTCCTCCGTCTCCCTTACCCTGGCCCTGGCAGTTTCTGTAAAACTTCCCTGAGATAGATGAGATAATAGAGATAGAGATGAGGAGAGAGAGAGGAGAGGAGAGGAGAGGAGAGGTGGGGCAGGGCAGGGAGGAGAGAGGAGGGAGGGGAAGGGGAGGGGAGGGGAGGGGAGGGGAGGGAGGGAAGGGAAGGCACGCATGCGCACACACACACATACATACACACACACACACACAACACACACACACGAGTTCCACACACATCCCTCCCTGCTCCATTGTGTAGCAGCAGCCTTACATCCTCTGGCTGACTGAGGGTGATCACCCTCTCCAAAATGGTTACTCCTTGGACACAGGAGTCCAAAACCTTCACTATGTCCATTGGCAAGAGTGTGACCCTCTGCGGAACAGAACCTCAAACTCTGCAGAGCTCAAAGTTGCAGATTCAGAAAGCATAAGCATAAGTCCCCCAGTGGTCATGTCGAATGAACTCAAAAGAGTCTGGAGGCTTTGGCTAAAATAAATAATAAAAGCTTTATTCAGGTCTTAGGGTTTGCAGACTGGGAACACAACCAGGCAAAAACCCAGAAGTGTTCCCAAGAAGAAAGGAAAATTAGGAGTTCTTATAGTGAAAAGTACATTCTTAAGAAACAGTTTTACATTCTAAGCCCTAGGACTGGTCCAAGATGGTTATCAGTCAGACGGTCTGGATGATGGATGCCAGGAGGTCTGGTCACATCCAGTGCTCTGGATAATGGATGTCAGGTAAATGTCAAGTGGTCCAGATGCGTGAAGCCCTTCAGGGGATAAATAGAGGGTTATCTGGAGTTAATGTATATCCAGGCATTGATGCAGGACTAAATAGTTCAAAAGTTTAAGTTTCCAGGCTAGTTAAAACAAGAGTTGAATAATTTCTTCATGACTCAATCTACTTAATTCTAGTAAATTAACAGCTTGGCTATAGTGACCCATTTCTTTTTTTCACTCTATTCCTCAGTCATTAGTATTGGAAGAGTCAGGAAGGAGGACAGGATAATGGCCTAGAAAGCCACAGAGAGGAAATGACATTTAAAAGAGTTCCACCTTCTGAGAAAAAAAAGAGGCCAAATTATCCAAATTGAATTTTCCAGATTCATAACTAAACTTCATCCCTATATTTAAAAAGAGACTAAGAAAGCTTTCAAAAAGAATAAAGGGGAACATGTTTATTTGCCCTTCTGTCTCACATTATCATACACACCTGGCCAATTAAAATATGTTGTTTAATTAAAAGCCCCCATAGAACCTGGTCAGGTACCACTGTATCAATGCCCAGTTGTTCATTTCCTAGGAGAGTTCCCTGAGTGACCTAGCAGTGTCACCATCACTACCACCCCAGATGAATCCTTTACAGAAGGCAAGTAGAGCTGTATGTCCCCAGAAATGAATTGGATAAGCAAGATATTTGTTTTTGCTGCATTCTCAGAGGACTTACTTCCATGCCCTGGGACAAGTAACATGCCTCTCCCAGGATGGTTCTGCACTGAGCCCCAGCTCACTGAGGAAGATTCACCGCTTGCTAACATAAACTCTATCCCTGGGTAAACAACTATCCAAACCATCTCCTCCATGTGTCATGTTTGTTTAAGTCAAGATACACATATCAAGTGCCTACTCTGAGAGAAAGTCTGCTTAGTGCTGGAGCCACAGACTGAAAACAACAGTACCTGCCTTAAAGGGGCTCATGTCTGACTTCCTGACTCACTTCACAGATAAAGAACAGGCTGTGAACTTTCTGGCTTCTGCCTCTGGTCTGTTGATGCTGCCGTACTCCCTTCATTGAGTATCTTCCTCCCTTCGTGGACTTACAGGGCCTAATTGAAGTCCTGCTTTTCTAAAAGGGTTTCTTGACTCCTGTAATCATTATTAAATTTTACTTTCTATTTCAGTAAGTCTTGATCTGACAATTTATCATTTAATTATACTTTGCCTTGTATTATTTCATTAATTATTTTAAGTGTCCATCATGGTACTCTAGTGATAGTGTAAGCTTTTTGAAGGCAGATGTCACCTGTCACCTTTTCAATTTCAAGTCTGGTTAATTCTCAATATCTAGTTACAATCTTGTTGATTGGATGATGGAAACCAGCTCTTGAGCAGGCTAATAATGGAGGGAAAGGAATAGTAAGCAATGCTTCCACCATCAAAGGCTAGTTTGATCCTCACGCAGCCTTCAAAAACCAGCTGGACTGGGTTTTAAAAACCTTCCCTAAGACCATAATATAAAAACAAAAAGAGTTACATTATAGATCATATTCACAGTCCATCCAATTAAGATTGGTCCATCACAGTGAAAAGGGGTGATTTAGTGTAATATGTGATAAATGTCAACCTTGAAAGTTACCCTCCACAGCATTCTAAATTTAATTTAATCAGTCTATTATCCATGCATTAATCTAAACCCTTCGAGAAGCTATTAAATTAAAAATAATTGTTTTTCTTATTGCCATAAAGGACTGTTTTTTTCCTCGCCCTCTACCCCTATTCCTGCATCTCCTGCAAAAAGCTTAACAGAAGAGGGCATTTAGTAGGGAAAGAGACAGCAATTATTTGTAGCATTATAATGCATAGGAGCACACTGATGTTGGCAGTGGGAAAGGTCTGATTTTTTGTAGCTTAATCTCTCAGAGGGAGGACCACATGATAAGAACCTCTTTCTTTTCTTCTCTTGTCTATTTACTTGTAGAATTCAAGCCCAATCCTTTTTACCCCCTAGCCTGTTTCATCCAAAAGGAACTGGATGATATGTCTACGGCCATGCCACCCTGAACAAGCCTGATCCCATCTGACCTCGGAAGCTAAACAGGGCTGGGCCTAGTTAGTACTTGGATGGGAGACCACCTAGGAAGACCAGGTGCTGTAGGCATAAAAAATAAGAGATTTTAAGCTGACAAGGTCCTTGCAATCTGTGACATCAACTAAAGATTGCCGTGCATAAAAAATAAACAAACAAACAAACAAAAGGAATTGGATGACTGATACCCCACTGAAGACCAAGGACAAAAAGACGTCTAAGGGGCTGGGTTTTCCCTATGAACTGGAAAAGACAGTACCCTATGTTTTTTGGGTCTCTTGTGGGAAGGCTGGAGTAGACATTTTGGTTTGTGTTGCTTAGTGTCTATATTCTTTTTTCCTATTACAGCCGAATTTTCCCCCTAGTACTAAAGTACAGCTTTCTCCCTGGTACACTAGGTTCTTCTGGAAAGGAAGGGGAAGGGAAAAGAAGGGGAAAGCCCCTATCATGAGCATCTTATCGCCTACCTGCCTATACGGCAAAGGCTTTTCACATTTTTATCCCCACTTCCATCCTACAGTCTGCCAGAACCTGGCGTGTTGTAGGAAGACATCTGACAGTGATCTCTCCCTGAAGAGAAGGCATCATTGAAGAAGTCCAAAGAACTCAAAAGGAAAAACAGAGTCCCATTGGTAGAAAAGCTCATCCAGAGTCATAAATGTTCTGTCCTATTTACTGCCGTGACTTCTATGCCTGGCACAGTGTCTGATACACTGTAATTAATAGAATTACATGGATTGACCAAATGACCAAATAGCGGTATGATAGCTACCGTATCTCAAGTACTTATCTCTGTACATAACATGTTGAAAATACATAATCCATATTTGTTAAACAAATGAGGGAATAGTAGTAGGACTAATATTATTTATTGAGTACTTATTGCTCAATTATCTTATCTAATCCTCAAACAAGCATAGGAGATCCATATTGCTCTTATTCCCATTTCATAGATAAGAAGATTGCGGTTTAGAGACATTAATAACTTTCCCCAAAACCAAAATGGCTATCAGGTGATGGCTACCAAGCATGGTCAAAAAGGCTATGACCAGACATGCAGTGAGTAGCGACCTTCTGCACCAGAGGGCATAGTCTTGTAGTCCACATTTGCCCTGAAAAACTGATGATGTGGGAAGATCTGGGAAAGTAGGTACATGATCCCAGCCACATATAACAACAATTACTACTGAAATCAGAGGCTTCTGCAGAGTCAGGGAAACCAAACTGGGAAATGAAAAATCATCTAGAAACTTAGCGATCACAGGGCCTCAAGTCATAATCCTCAAGTTCCCCTCTCATGTACATAGTCAACATTTTCTAGGGCACTCAGCCAATATTTCTCCCTTCTGGTTTGTTTCCCCATGTGCACAAATGTATTCCACAGTTATTTTACTTGGTTCTTCCTTAATTAATGGGTTTTTATCAATAGCTCCCCAACATATGACAAACAAAATGTCTTAGAATCTGTCATTTCAGAATCCTATCTCTGAATGTTAATCTTCCTAATCTAGGACTCTTCTATCTAAGCCAGTAAACAAGGAGACTCATTTTCTCCTCTTTCCACTGAGTTTTAGAACTTATTACTACTTCACTGGATCCTTTCAGGTGGTTCCGAGTCTGTCACATTTATTGGCTAGATCCTTACATATATATCATCCTTATCCACCCCTTGGTTCTGTCTCTCATGGAAGCAGTAAGTGAGGGGACAGAAGTAGCCACGAAATTCAAAACCAGAATGGTAAGCACATGTAAGCTGGTACTGGAGTTACAGGGCCCTTATTTTCTGCAACTGGGGTGGACCATTCCTACTGGCCTGTTCTTGGTATAACACCAACATAATGGTACAGTAAGGTCAAAAGTCAGGATTGGAAGAAAAGACATATCAGGTAAATACTTACAAAAATAAAGATGTATTAACTGTATTTCATTAAAATGGGCTTTAAATTTTTTTTAAAAAGCACTACAAAGATAAACAAATAAAAGAATAGGAAAAATTCACCATGAAAATTAAAAGTTCTGAACTTGCTTGTACCCAATAACACAGTCTTAGTTCAAAATGGATTGATAAATTTAACTACTTTAAATTGAAATTTTTTCATATGACCAAAGAGACTATTAACAAAGAATAATATCTTAGCCACAGATTTGATACATGTCTGCAACAAAAACATCAAAAAACAGGAGTGAGGAATTAGAATAATAAATTATTAAAAAGGTTACTACAAATAAATATGAAAAAGATAAAGAAGCCAATCAAAAATGGACAAAAGTCATGAATTGGCAATTCAAGTAGAAGAAAAATGTATGACCAATAAACATATGAAAAGATTAGCATCACATTAATCAAATTCACACCATATAAAATACCATTTCATACCCATCAGATAAGCAAAAACCAAAAAGTCTGAAAATACCAACTGTTGGTGAGGACAGTGCTGAGAATTTTCATTCACTACTCATAGAAGCTGTGAATTGCATAATTACTTTGGAGAGCAATTTGGCTCTATTTCATAAAATTGAACACGCATATACTCTTTGACCTAGCATTTCAGTTCTAGGCAAATACCCTATAAATTATTGCTCCTGTGCTCAAGGACATACACAAGAATGTTCAGAACAGAATTGTTTGAAATGGCAGGAAAAAGGAAAGGAAGCAACCTATATGTCCATTGATAAGAAAATTTGTTTAACCTTGACTCCTCTGAGGATGAACTTTAATCCAATTAGTTCAAATAATTGCACAAATCTCAGGGTTCTATGTTAGTACACCTTTTTTGGATAGATTTAAAGGCTTATAGTATTTCTTTCCTGTATCCCTTTCACGCATACGAATAAGTTTAAACATTCCAAATAAGTGAAACGTGCACTCTTGGTAGTAACTGAAGAAAGCTGTGTGGCTGTGCCTCCCGCAGCGGCTCACGGGGTTGAAATGCCTTGTTGAATTTACCAGGGTTCAGTTACTGGCCCTCAGAAACTTGTCACTTCATTAAAGGTGATTCTGTGTCCCTAGCAGTACTCACATCAACCAAGAGACTGATAAACGAAATGGGAATATTAACTTCTTTTTTTTTTAAACTACAGCAACCAGTCTTCCTAGGTAGTCTCTTATCTAAGTACTAACCAGGCCTGACCCTGCTTAGCTTTCGAGATCAGATGGGATCGGGCTTGTTCAGGGTGGCAGGGCCGCAGATGTCAACTTCTTAACTCATAATGAGATGTGGGACTACTTGGGAGCCATGAGAAACACATTCTAATCAGAAAATATACTGATGAGCATGGAGTTACTTGCATTCAGCTAAGATACATTAGCTAGAATTTAAGCATCACGAGGGCAAAGGTTTTTGTTTGATTTTTCTCTGCTATAATTACTATAGAGACTACAATGACACTTGATACAATAAAAATCTGTTAAATAAATGAAATATGTAAACAAATGTTAAATAAGGAGAGACTGCTGTATCCATCTCCACAATATGCAAAGACCCATCTCAAGGGTTAACTACTGAGTTCGTGCATCAGAATATTCTTGTTCCAGCATAGGGCCGAATGGAGCAGTGCCAATGGGCCTCTGCAATTCTTTTTCCATGCTTCCAGGACCAATCCTAGCAGACACCTTTAGTTGCCTCCTCTACCCATTTCAAGACATAAAGGGAAGACTTCTGAGGTATTTTGGGAAAGATGCTGCTTCCCAGATAAAAAGACAAAGCCTCATTAGGTGAAGGATTTTTGCTCCTGACCTTTCCTCCCTGCTTGGAATGCTGGTGTGAGGATATGATGCTTGGAGCTATCGATGTTATAAATCTCATAATACAGTGGTATTATTCTCACTGTAAGCAGTTAATTATCTGATAAAGACATTAAAAACAAGAAAAAAGTCTTTTATACTTACCCACATTTACCATTTCTGATACTCTTCATTCTTTTGAATAAATTCATGTGTCCATCTAGTATCATTTTCCTTCAGCCTGCGGAAGTTCCTTTAGCATTGCATTTATTACTAATTCACTATTAATTAATTCTCTTGATTTTAGCTTATCTAAAATATCTGTATTGTTGTCTTTATCTTTGAAGAATTTTCATTGGATATAAATTTCTAGGTTGGCAGCATTTTTTTTGATGCTTTAAAGATGTCCCATCATCTTCTTGTCTGCATTGTTTTTGAAGAGAAACCCATGATCAGTCTCATCTTTAAGATTTTCTCTTTATCAGAGGTTTTTCAGAAATTTGATTCTAGAGTGCCTTGGTGTGCTTTTCTTTGTGTTTATGCTGCTTGTGGTTCACTGAGACTCTTGGATATTTTGGTTTATAGTTTTCAACAAATTTGGAAGATTCTGAAATTGAATAAGAGAATTACAAAATTGTAAATTGTTTCATAGCTATATATTGCTGAAGGTAAATGAAGAATGCTTAACCACTATGCACAGCTCTTTAACAGCTTTTTGTTTCTAACCATGGCTTCAGAAACTAAGTACTAAAGGTTTGGGAAATTGTTCTATCTGCTGTCCTGCCCAGATTCTAAGCACTATTAGTGCATAATTTCTATCTGGTATAACTGTAAAATATCTGTAAAAAAAAAGAAAGAAAGAAAAGGAAAGAGTTGTGTGAGTTAATAAGTTCTGCATAATGGCATTTTCAACATTTTCTCCTACTTTTACTAAACGTGCTTCTTTTTAAAAAAAATCTCCAGGTGTTTTATAGTTGTTTTATAGTTACGTTAATCAGATCACAGATGAGGTCCACTTCTAAAATGAGTTAGGGTTCTAAATAATTTATCCTAGATAATGTGTTCTGGATTGGACCTTGTCCAATGATGTCTGACCAGGCAGATAATACACTCCTGGCAGAGAGCAATAGGCATTACGGTACTGATTACCCAGCCTCTGTGATAGTTCCTGATTTCATGGCCACTGGGGCAGGACTCACTGGTTTGGAAAACATTAACAGAATCATTATGTGTTTATTATTCATAAGGAAGGTCAAAGCATCAAGGCAAAGGTCAATGAACGAGAGAAAGATACTGTGTAAGGGCAGGATAGGTTTAGGGAAAAAATCCTTCTCTCTCCCATTTGGACCATTCACAATTATTCTTCCTAATCCAAATTGTTATAATCCTTACATTACCAGTCAGACAGAAGGGAATAAACATTTCAAGGGTAACTACTATATTCTAAGCACTCTACAAAGGGCTTTTACAATAGCATTCAATATTCATAGCCCCAGAGAAGAAACTATTAATGCCATTTTACAGATAAAAACACTGAGATTCAAGAACCTTGTTCAAAATCATGCAGCTGGTAACTACTAGCACTGGCATTGCATCTAGGTCTGCCTGCCCTCAAAAATCCCTGTTTTATTTTAATATTTCATATAAATGAAATCATATACTAAAAAAACTCTTTTTCTGCCACACAAGTGCACTCAGCTCTACCTTCCAAAAAGTAATTACTGAGTCAACTACCTACCCTTTGGCTTCATGCCAACGGGCTGGCATTCTCTAAGTCACTTGCTCAGATGGGAAACCCATTCTTCCTATCAGATAATGAGTGTGCATGCTATCTCTGAGGGAAGAACATAAATGAAGAGCTCTGGACCATTTTCAAAGTATTCGAACAGCACTTATCTCAGAAAGAATGATGATATTATGATGTCCCAGATCCACTGGCTAGATGTCCAGAGAGGGATCCTCCATAAACAGAAAGTCCTGTCTCTGGAACTCTCCTGTGAAAGAGTCTGGATGGAGGCAGCTTCCTGAAGCCTCTTAGTGTGGCAAGGATCCCCTAGCAAGTTGATTATTGACTTGTCTCAGGCTTTATGTGTTCCTGATCCATACTGCAGAGTCCTGCTTATCAGTCCCTTTCTTGGGATGGGGACAGGGGTACAAGGCAGAGAAGGAAGGCTTAGGAAGAAGAAGAAATTGGAGAGACTGGAGCTGTCAATAGCAAGCATTCTTTGTTGGAATTAAAACAAGGCATGTGCTGGAGAAGCTTAATTTGTGAGAAGGGAACCAATGTGTTGAATATTTACAGTTTTTGCCAAAGCCCTAGCCTTAGGACAGTATTTGATACAATGACTGTTTTTAATTTTTCCATATTTGCCAGAAGATCTATGAGGGCTGTAATTACACAGTGGTGTAATAAAAGATCTCTTGCCTAAGAGTCAGGAGACCGCAGTTGTATTTCTGACTCTGTTATTTTCTAGCTGTGTGACCTTAAACAAGTACTTTACCCTCTCTGGGCTTCAGTTTTCTTAGTTAATTAGATTTGGACTCAAGAATCACTAACATCTCTATGCTTCTACGATGACAGAGGTCTCAACAATAGAGATTGGAGGGCGGCTGGGGAAAAAATCCTTTATTCTTCCAGATTACATTCATCCAGGCCAGCTTTATTTAAATGTCTGATTCATTTCCAATTTCCCTGAAGCTCTGGAATGGAAATGTATAATTAACACTTTTAAGTATTACAAAAATATCTTGAAAATTTAATAGAATCTAGATGACACAGCAGACATATGTAAAAAATAAGTAATAGTACATGGTAATTAAGACTAAATGAAAGCACATATGAAAATGCCAAAATATAAATACAAAAGCAAGGTATGTCACTCATAGAAGACCTGCGAAATGCTAGTTGCATATCTCCCTTCTTTCTCTCCCTAGCACCCTCCTATAATTAATTTTTTAAAGACCTTAACATGTATTACATTTTCTCAATCCTGTGGTCCTGGATCCCCTTTTGATTTCTTGCACCCTTCTCCTACTTCCATCATCAGCCCTAAAGGAACGACCCACATCCGTATCCTCCACCTCTAGAATGGGTTCATCAGGTAAAACCTCTGTTGTCTTCAGCAGAATATATCCAACAACAGCTCACACCAGGGACAGAATGGGATCTGTTCCTTTGTTCTTCAGGTGACATACTGCTTGGTTGCAGTTCGCTCCCTGCATTTCCTTCTTTAAGTATCTTCTATTTTCCTGGATTCGCTGCTAACATTTAAATTGCCAGTTATGAATGGGAATCTAAATTCTGAACTTTAAAATCTATGTGTGCCCCAGGTGCCATAGGGAAAAAGAGGGGGTCTCTTATACTTGTGCACTAACAGGCAATTTTTTCCTATGATCTTCTTATTGAGTAACTCCATACTCAGATTCAAAGAGCTGGTATTTTAGGAGGCCTAAGGATGGCCGATTGCATTTCGCAGATTTCCTATATATTTATGATGAGTTAAGCCTTGGTCCATAAGCTGTGTCTTCCTTTTGACATGACTTCAGGAGAGAGGGAGGCTGCCTGGAAGAGGTAGTCACACTGAATAGGTGTATCTGCCCTCAGTTCTGCATTTTTCCTGTCCTTTTTTCCCCAGGAGTCCGGATTGCTTCCACCATAACTAGAACCATAAGGGCCATAATGTTGAACTATAAGTCCCTGGAGGGCAGAGACTATGCCGTATTTATTTCAGCATTCCCCAAGCACAATGCGTGGCAGGAAACAGACATTAATAAAATGTTTGTTAATGCTGAATAAGAAGCAGACTTTTACTGCCCTTTGAACGCAGACAGACTCCAATGTGCCCCCAAGATCCTGCCTTCTGGTGTTGGCCTTTTGCATGTCTTGTCAGCTCAATGACAACAAAAAACCTGATATTGATTTGATTTGATTTTTACATTTTTTTTTTAAGTTGGAAGAAGGGTTTAATTTTTCACAGTTACTTGAGATATAATTTACGTGCCATAATCCACCTATTTTAAAAATAAATTCAATGATTTTTACTAAGACTGTGGAGTTGTGCAAAGTCCTTACCACAATCTGCTGTTATCATCCCCAAAAGCTCCTTATTCCTACACCCAGCCTTTTCTGGCATTTTGTGTAAATAGAATCACCACAGCGTGCATCTTTTGGGTCTGGCTTCTTTCATTAGGCGTAACGTTTCTGAGGTTCATGTGACATGCAGTAGTCAGTCATCCCATTCCTTTTATTGCTTAAGAAGTATTTCATGTGTGGACTATGCCACATTTTGTTATCCAGTAAAAAAGGGTTAAATTTCAAACTAGGCATAGAAAAGATTGTATTGAATGAAGTGAAAAGGATTTGATGACAGCTAAACGGAGATGTCTGTATGAACTCGGGAACCTGGTGGCCCAGCAGCTGCTGAACAAGTTCTTGTGTGGATAGGTGGGATGTATAGTCCTGGGCCAGACTGGGTCTCCTTAGACAGGAGCTGACTGCATGCTTGGAACCGGATCACAGTGCCTGATATCTGGCTGCCAGAAAATAAGAGTGCTTTAAAAAAAATGTCTGAGGCAGTACTGAGAGGACGAAGCAGCCAGTTGAAATGAGCTCCCACTGACCAGGCTGTGACAATTTGATTAATAAAGAATATATTAAATACGCTAAGTAGAACAAGTTGGAGTCTGTAAAATTCCAAGTCTGATACTCAAAAAAATGAAAGATAACATTAAATATTAAGTATACATGGAGTTTTAAGTTTGAAAGAGTGATAGAATGTGTTTAAATCTGTGAAGCGTGACAGCGTGTTGACATAAATGGTTGTCGCCTCTATTAAAATGCTTATAAAGTGGAGATGGAAATGAGCCTGGCCCACTATTCTTCCCACTCCAGATACTCTACGGCTTACTCCCAACTTCCTCTAGTCTCTCTTCTGCTCAAATGTCATTTATCAGGTCTTCCCT
This sequence comes from Eonycteris spelaea, assembly GCA_003508835.1. Classification (NCBI taxonomy): domain Eukaryota; kingdom Metazoa; phylum Chordata; class Mammalia; order Chiroptera; family Pteropodidae; genus Eonycteris; species Eonycteris spelaea. The sequence goes on along the minus strand of PUFA01000302.1, from coordinate 1,495,807 downwards.
GGCCTCCAACAAAGTAGCAATCCTGATTCTCTATCCCCCTTACCCTGCTCTATTTTCTCAGAATCCTTACCACTGACATGTATTTTTTCCCATTAAATATAAGCTTCTTGAAAGCAAACTAAATACTGCTCTATCCAGTGTCTTGAGACCTAGGAAGGTACCATATATTTGTTTAACTGTAAGCCAAATAGTTCTCCCAAGAGTAGTGCTCATATACATAACCAAGGGAAATAATAGCAACATTATATGATAATAGATTGTAAATGTTTCCTATTGAGGCATCTAATTTTGCACAATTTGACATCTCTCCTGGGAACCAAAATCTTTACTGCGATGAGATGCTAATGAGCATGTGTAAGTTTCCATAATATATTGTGACAATACTGAGATATAATAATGGTATGTAAAACAAAATACAGTAATTGACCTCAAGGGTACCCTTATCACCACCTGGCAATCACATATAGTCCCTAGTACATTCAATCTCTTGGAAGACTAATTCATAAGTCTCAAGCCTCCAATCCCTCTTCACCCAGCCTTTCTCTTAGCTGATAACTCTGAAAGTAGAAGCAATAGAAAAGAATTTCCACAGCTCCCACCATCACATACACCCACCTGCCAGCCCTGCCCTCATACTCTGCCTTCTTCCTGTTTACTTGCTCCTTGGCCAGTCCCTTCAGTTTTGCACAAGATCCCATGCTTCTCTTGTCTCCTGGGCACTGCTCCAGCAATTCTCTCTCACCTGCAGCATTCAAATTGTCCTTCTTTCCTGGATCACTCCTATGAGCATACAAAACAGTTTTAAAAACAAAACTCTACACTCTTTTGCCCCCTCCTGTAATAGCCTCACTCTCTGATCCCCCAAAATTTCGAGAGTTATCATATTCTGCTCTAATCTCTTTCTCCCATTCTCTCCTTCCTTTACTCATTATGAATATGTTACACCTTTTGTAATTGCTTCCATTTTTTAACATCTGTACTTTTCTCCCTGTCCCATCCCCCATTCTTTTTTCTCTTTAAATTTTAGTTTGGGACATTAAACATAACCTCAAGTTCACTAATTCTTTCCCTAATTGCGTTCGTTTACTGATGAGCCATCAAAGGCATTCATTTGTTTCTTTTACAATGTTGTATTTCTAGCATTTTTCGATTCTAAGAGCTTCCATTTTTGTTCAATACTGTCTGTTCTCACATGTTGTCCACTTTTCTATCAGAGACTTTATCAAATTAATCATAGTTATTTTAAACTCTCAAGTCTGATAACTAAATTTCGCCTATCTGGAGTCTGGTTCTGATGCTTACTTCTGTCTCCAGACTTTTTTCTTTTTAGTGGGCCAAGAGTCCCTGGGCTGAGACCTTCTAAGTTTCTAGGTTTTTTTTGTTCCCCTTTTATGTGAGACAGGAAGGCTGGAAAGGGGCTCAAGCCATCTAACTTCCCCTAGGTCAGAGAAGACTCCAGCAAGTAATTTTCCTGAGGGCAGGCTTCTGCCATGAAAACAGGAGTTCTATTTCAAAATGTATTTCAAAATGCTAGAAGGAATCGTTCTGCCATCTTCACAGTGAGAACTTAAGAAAACTTCTAGAGATAAAACCCACTGAAGTGGGGGGGGGCCCTAAAATAGCTCCCAAGAGTTTTTACATCTCAGCTAGTCCATACTTAGCCTCCAGCAATTCATTTAAATCCTGATTAATGACTCCAGCACTTCTGCTTTGAGTGAGCTGCTCTGTATATTCTGCATCTCCTGTATTTTTTGGTTGGTTTGCCCTGTGACCTCAGTTCTCTGATAGATCTAAGAAAAGCTGATTTTCAGTCTGTTCAGCTTTTCTCTGGTTAAGAATGCCTTATTTTTCCAATAAACTCCATATTTTCACTTGCCCCTCCACTGAAACAGCACTTCTGCCTTCTGGTGTTGTGCCTTTGTGTGATCCTTGTCACTTGATTGTGGGCAGGACCTGTGACTTGCTTTTAACCAACAGAATATAGCAAAAGATGACAGGTGTCATTCCCATGATCATGTTACATTATGTGAAACTCTCTCTTACCAGGCAATGAAAGCAAAGAATAGACAAATGGACTACATTAAACTTAAAACATTCTGAGCATCAAAGGAAAAACTCAACAGAGTGAAAAGGCAACCTACTGAATGGGAAAAATATATGCAAATCACATATCTGATAAGAGATTATATCCAGAATATAGAAAGAACTATAGCTCAGCAACAAAAAACCTGATTTTATTTTATTTTTATATTTTCTCTCATTTTATTTATTTATTTATTTGAGGAAATGATTTAAATTCCCCCCCCAACCCTCTCCCTTTCCCCTCTCACCTACCTTTGGTTAACCCCTAGTCCATTATCCATGTCCATCAGTCTCTGTTTGATTGTCTTGTTCATTTGTTATTTTTAGGCTTATATCCCACATATAAGTGATTATATGATTTTCAACTTTTTCTATCTGGCTTATTTCACTTAGCATGATATATCTCGAGGTCCATCCACGTTGTCACAAATTGGCAGCATTTCATCTCTTATGGCTGAGTAATATTCCATTGTATACACGTACCACTGCTTCTGTAGCCAATCACCTATCATAGGACACTTCGGTTGCTTCCATGTCTGGCCACAAGTGAATAGTGCTGCTTATGAACATCGATGTGCAAATATCTTTTTTGGATATGAGTTTCAAGTCTTTGCGGTAAATACCCAGAAGACGGATTGCTGGATCATATGGTAGATCAATTCTTAGTTCAAAAAACCTGATTTTAAAATAGGGTTAAAGGGAGGAAGCAGGAACATTGCAAAGTGAGAGATGTCCTCAGATCTCTCTCCTTGAAACAAAAAATAAGCTGAACATCTAAAACCCAACAAAAACAACCAAACTGCACACCAGCATGTCTGAGCATCGGATCTGCACATAAGAGCTACCACAAGTCAGAACTCCGCATGTTGGGTGGTGGACTGGGAGAAATAAAGAAGCCGCCTCTACAGCAGCCAGACCTCCTTGCAGGAGAGTGGAGGGGTGAAAGTGCAGCTACCCCCCTGATCAGCCTGCCTGCAAGTGCTTCTAGCAGCTGGCAGCAGGGCCCAGTCATCAGGGCAGAAAGCAGAGAAACGGGACAGGACTGCAGAGGAACAGTTGATTTTACCTGTCCCGGTTTGCAAAACGAGGCTGAGCCGCAGCCCCCATGCCCCAACCCAGGGGGCCCTCCCTCCATACCCTCCGCGACCAGTCACTGCGGAACCCCAGGGGAATCTGAGCAAACGCTACCTAAAGTGTTGCTAACACTGACAGGGACTGAAACTGAGAGTAGCAAGTGTGATTAAATCTCTACAAAAAAATTAAAAAGATATTTAGGCTTATATATAAAGAAGAGATCCAAGAGGCTTAGATGCCAACCTACTGGAAACCAAAAGAAAAGCGCCTTCTTTGCAGCAGGCTAAAGAGAGACCTTTATATAATAAATCTTTCTGGAAAAACAGCAGAATAAGTTTCCATTAATGCCCAGGCAGAAAAATAGTCCATTAAACACCATGAACAACCAAGGTGACAAGGCATCTCAGAAAGAAAAAGAAAAATCCAGAAAATGAGCTTATAGACATAGAAAATGCACTTAAATGACAGAAATTCAGGATGGTACTTCTGAAAAAACTCAATGAGACCCAAAACAAATAAATCAACAATTTCAGGACTGAAAAAACACTAGATGAGCAGAGCAAGGAGATTGAAACCCTCAAAAGAACCAAATAGAACTTCTGGAGATGAGAACACACTGCAAGAGTTGAAAAATGAAATAGCAAGCTTGAAATAGAGTAACCAAATGGAGGAAAGGATCAGTGATATGAAGACAGAAATCTAGAAATAAATCAGAAGGAAGAAGAGAAAACTGAAGAATGAAAAATAATGAAAGAGAAATTCAAGAACTAGCTGATACCATCAGGAGAGGAAACATAAGATAATGGGCATTACTGAAGGTGAGGAAAAGGAGCAGGAGACTAGAAAGCATTTTCAGACAAATAGTGGACGAGAATTTCCCAAATCTAAGGAATGAGCTGGAGCTTGGAATTCAAGAAGTCAACAGAACACCCAATTATCTCAACCCAAAAGGCCTTCACCAAGACACTGTATTAAAGTTATCAAAAATCAACAACAAAGATAGAATTCTCAGGCAGCCAGAGAAAAGAAGATGGTAACTTATAAAGGAAAACCCATTAGATTATTATCGACTTCTCAGCACAACCTTACAAGCCAGAAAGGAATGGAATCAAATATTTAAACTATTAAGTGAAAGGAACTACAGCCTAGAATAATGTATCCAGCTAAGCTCTCCTTTAGATATGAAGGAGAAATTAAGACCTTTCCAGACATACAAAATTGAGGGAATTCGCCACTATGAGGCCTGCACTACAGGAAATACTGAAAGAGTCAGCTCTTCTAAAACAAATAACAAAAAAAAAAATACATATAATTAGGAGTAAAGTGAATATATCAGGCAAATAGAAGCAGGAGTGCAACCCTACAAGAACAGGGCATTATAAGCTTAAATAATAAGAGAGAATTGCTATAGCAAGATAGTAATGAACATTCAGCATACATATGGACACATTGAGATAACAATGACTGAAAAGGGCAGGATTCAAAGGTCCAAATTTGCAAAGGGGAAAGGAGATAAGGCATGCGCAAGAAAATGGACAACTGTGTGTGTGTGTTGTATAACTATCCTTTACATATTCATAATGGTAACCACACATCAAAGATTCAGAATGAAGTATATAACATAAAACAAGAAGTACCAGAGGAAAACCCACAAAAGCCGACCAAAATAAAGAAAAGAAGCAAAAACAAGGAAGCAATGGAAACAGAAAGTAAAAGATAAAATAGCTATAAGAAGACCTCATATTTCAATAATCACCCTAAATGTAAATGGACTGAACTCATTGATAAAAAGGCAGAGTTGCAGAATGGAATCAAAAACAAAACTCAACCAGGAGACACATCTCAGCTCCAAAGACAAATATAGACTCAAAGTGAAAGGGTGGAAAATGATATTCAATCAAATGGCATTCAGAGAAAAGGGAGGTGGTACTAATAACACAAATATATTTCAAATTAAAATAAAGAAAGATACGAAGACACTTCATATTGATAAAAGGAATCATGCACCAAGAAACATAACATTTATTAACATCTATGCTCCCAACCAGGGAGCCCCGAATATGTAAAGCAATTACTAACAGAACTAAAGGAAGAAACAGACCAAAACACTATCGTAGTAGGGGACCTAAATACCCACTGTCAGATATGGCAGATCATTCTAAACAGAAAATCAATAAGAAATAACATCCTTAAATGACACATTAGACCAACTGGACATAATTGACATTTACAGAGCCTTCCATCCAAAACAGCTGCTTATACATTCTTCTCTATGCACACAGAACATTCTCAAGAATTGACCATATACTGGCAACACAGAGATAGCCTCAACAAACATAAGAGGGTTGAAATTCATACCAACCAATTCTCTGATCATAACACTTTGAAAATTAGACGTCAACTGTAAAAAAGAAATAAGGAAGAATACCAAATACATAAGAGATTAAACAACATGCTACGAAGAATAACTGGGTCACAAGAAGAAATAAAGAGGGTCCAAGAGACAAATAGAATGAAATGATAATGATAGTATAATATATCAAAACTTTGTGGGACCAGTGAAAGCAGTCATAAAAGGAAAGTTCATATCATTACAGTCCTACCTCCAAAAACAAGAATGAGCCCAAAGAACAACCTAATGCTTCATATCAAAAAAACTAGAAAAGGAAGAACAAATGAGGCCTAAAGTTAGTAGAAGGAAAGAAATCATCAAAATTAGAGCAGAAATAAATGAAATTGAAAACAAAACAAAACAATAGAAAAATAAATAAAAGGAGCTGGTTCTTTGAGAAGGTTAATAAAATTGACAACCCCTGGCTATACTCACTAAAGGAAAAAGAGAAAGGACAGGGATGAAAGAGGGAAAATTACGACTGACATTGCAGAATAACATAACAGGATCATACAAGAAGACTATGAAAAAGTATATAATAAAAATTTAAACATAGAAGAAATGGACCAATACTTAGAAAAACATAATCTTCCTAAACTAAATCAAGAAGATGTGGAAAATCTAAATAGACCAATCAGTAGTATGCAAATTGAAACAATTATCAAAAAACCTACAAAAAAGTAAAAGTCACAGGACCAGGTGGCTTCACTAGTGAATTCTACAAACATTTAAAGATTTAATATATTCTCCTCAAACTCTTCCAAAAAAATTAAGAGGAGGCAATAATCCTAACCCATTTTATGAGGCCAATATTCCTCTGATACCAAAACCTGGTAAAAGATAACACAAAAAAGAAAACTACAGGCCAATCTCTCTCATGAACACAGATGCGAAAAATAAGATACTAGCGAACTGAATATAGCAACATATCAAAAAGATTATACCACGATCGAGTAGGCTTCATCCCAGGGGCACAGGGATGGTTCAACATATGCAAAATCAATTCATGTGATACACCACATAAACAAAGTAAAAAAATAAGAATCATGTGATCATATCAATAGATGCAGAAAAAGCCTTTGACAAGATACAACACCCATTTATGATCAAACACACTTAACAAAATTGGTATAGAAGGAAAGTACCTTAACATAATAAAGGCCATATATGACAAACTAACGTAATACTTAATGGTGAAAAACTAAAAATTTTCCCTCTAAGATAAGAACAAGGCAAGGCTGTCCAACATTGCCATTGTTATTAATATACATTGGAGGTCCTAGCGAGTGCAATCAAACAAGAGAAAGATATAAAAGGCATCCAAATAGGAAACAAAGAAGAAAAAACTGTCACTATTTGCAGATGATATGATTCTCTATATAGAAGACCCTAAAGAACTCTACAAAACACTAAAGAAACAATAAGCAAATAAGTAAAGTCTCTGGATACAAAATCAACGATTCAAAAACCCATAGTGTCAGAAAGAATGGAAAAAATAATTCCTTTTGCAAATGCAACAAAAGAATAAAATAGGAATAAATTTAAAAAACATGTGAAGGATCTATATAATGAAGAAACTACAAGATTCTATTAAAAGAAATCAAAGAATATACAAAGAAATGGAAAGATTGTCCTTGGATTGGAAGAATCAACATAGTTAAAATGACCATATTACCTAAAGCATATATAAACAGATTTAATGCAATCCCCATCAAAATCTCATCAGCATTTTTTTAAAGAAATAGAACAAAAAAAAGCATCAGACTTGTATGGGAGCACAAAAAAAAACCCAAATTGCCAAAGCCATCTTGAGAAAAAAGAATGAGACTGGAGGGCATCACTCTGCCTGACTTCAAATTATACTACAAAGTGACAGTAATCAAAAAGGCATGGTACTGGCAGCAAAACAGACACATGGACCAGTGGAACAGAATCGAGAGTCCAGAAATAAACCATATTTATATGGGCAAATAATTTTCGACAAGAAGCCAGAAACATACAGTAGAGAAAGGAAAGTCTCTTCAACAGATGGGCTGGGAAAACTGGAAAGCCACCTGCAAAAGAATTAAACTAGACTGTTGTCTATCACCACACAAAAATTAACTCAAAATGGATTAAGGATCTGAATGTAAGACCTGAAACGACAAGTTGCATAGAAGAAAACACAGAACCAAACTCAAGGACCTTGGACTTAAAGAGAATTTTTTTAATAATGACCATAAAAGCAAGGGCAGTAAAAGCAAAAATAAATGAATAGGACTACTTTCAAACGGAAAAAGCTTCTGCTCAGCAAAGATCGTCAAATAAGGTGAAGAGGCAACCATCCAATGGGAAAAATATATTTGCAAGCAGCGCCTCCAATAAGGGCCTAATGTCCAAAATATACAAAAAACTCATATGACTCAATAACAACAACAAAAAAAAATCGATCCAATCAAAAAATGGGCAGAGGACTGTAACAGACACTTTCCATAGAGGAATACAAATGGCAACAAATATATGAAAAGATGCTCAACATCATTAGCTATTAGGGAAATGCAAATCAAAACACAATGAGATACAATCTCACTCCTGTTAAATAGCTATAATCAACAGGACGAGTAATAACAAATGCTGGAGAGGATGCGGGAAAAAGGAAACCCTCATACACTGCTGGTGGGACCGCAAATTGGTACAGTCACTATGGAAAACAGTATGGAGGTTTCAAAAAACTAAGAATTGATCTAGCAATAATAATCAGCAATCCCTGTACTGGGTATTTACCCTAAAGACTTGAAAGCTTATATCCAAAAGATATTTAACACTGATATTCATAGCAGCATTATTCACAGTGGCCAAGACATGGAAGCAACTGAAGTGCCCTACGATAGGTGATTGGCTACAGAAGCTGTGGTACCTATATACAATGGAATATTACTCAGCCATAAGAAGAGATGAAATATTGCCATTTGTGACAACATGGATGGACCTCGAGATAATCATGCTAAGTGAAATAAGCCAGACAGAAAAAGTTGAAATCAATGATATCACTTATATGTGGGATATAAACCTAAAAAGCAACAAATGGACAGGACAGAGACTCAGGGACATGGACAATGGAGTAATGGTTAGCAGGGATAGGGGGTGGGGATGAAGGAAGAGATAGACAGGGTAAAGGGGGTCAAATATAGGGGGGTTGGAGGAGGGTGAAGTGGGTAAAGGGGGTCAAATATATGGTAGCTGAAGGAAACTAGACTCTCGGTGGTAATATCACAATAGAATATACAGATGTCAAATTATAATGCACACCTGAAAATTATATAATTGTATTAACCAATGTTACCCCAATAAACTTAAAAAATTAAAAAATAAAAATACAAAACAATACTAAAAAAATAAAATGGGTAAAGGACTTAAAAGGACATTTTTCAAAGACATACAAACAGTCAACAAGCATGAAAGATGTTCAACATCACTAATCATCAGAGACAGGCAAATCAAAATTATGGTGAGATCATTACCTCACATATATTAGGATGATCACTATCCTCCCTCAAAAAAAAAACCAGAAAATAATAAGTGCTGGAAGTGCTGGTACAGATGTGGAGAAAAGGAAACCCTTGTGCTCTGTTGGTAGAAATATAAAATAGCCAGCCTGTATGGAAAACAATAGAGAGGTTCCTCAAAAAATTAAAAACATAACTACCATATAATCAGGAATCCCACTTCTGGATATATATTCAAAAAGAAATGAAAAGAGGATATTGCAGAGACACTTGTACGCCTATGTTCATTACACCATTATTCATAGTAGCCAAAAGGCGGAAGCCACCTAAATGTCCATCGGTGATTGAATGGATAAAGAAATGTGGTATATACACAATAGAATATTAATTCAGATTTGAAAAAGAAGGGAATTTATGTCATAGGCTACAACACAAGTAAATCTAAAAGACACTGTCCAAGTCAAATAAGCAAGTCACGAAAAGACACAATGATTCCACTTACATGAGGTACCTAAAGTACAGTCTTAACTCATAGTGACAGAAAAGTAGAATGGGGATTACTAGGAGCTGAGGGAGGGGAGGTGGGGAGTTTTTCAATACGCACATACAGTTTCAGTTTTGCAAGATGAAAAAGTTCTAGAGATCAGTTATATAATAATACGCATATAGGTAATACTACTGTACTGTACACTAAAAAATGGTTAAGATGGCAAATTTTATGATATGTGAGAGCAGGGTTTACAATACAAAAAAAAGACTATCTTGCTAGCAGACTACACTTCTTGCTGGCTTGATTAAGTAAATGCCATACTGGGTAAGCCCAAATGACAGGGAACTACAGGCAGCTTCTAGAAACAACGGGTAGCCTCAACCAATAGCCAGTAAGAAGCCAAAGCCCTCAGTCAAGGAAATGAATTCTGCCAATGCCAACAACATGAGAAGACAAGCGAGTTCTTCCTTGGTCACACTCCCACATGAGAATGCAGCCTGGATGACACCTTAAGCAGAGGACCCAGATTAGCTATGCCTGGACTCCCAACCTACAGAAAACCACAATAATAAATGTATGTAAATTAAGCCACTAAATTTGGTAATTTATGTGGCAATGATTGACTAATACGAAAGGATGGTATAAGATAACTTGCTTTTAAATAACTGCCTCACTATTGTGCAATCTTGAAATAAGAAGTTCACAGTGAAGAGCAATGGCCCTTGGGCCACCAAGACCAATCTTAAGTCATAAACATTCATAGCCTTGGAATATTCCATGTCTTTGCCTAAAAGTCACTCAGCATCTATACCTGGTTTCCATGGGGCAATCTCTGCAGATTCAGTACAACTGCCAATGGGCTGGCCTGCTCGCAAAGAGCATTAGATAAGAAGAAAAGAAGCATGACCACATTTCTTAAATGTCAACTAAAGGGGTCTCTATGGTCTCTACACTGTAATTTTTTATGATCCTCAGTAAAAGTCCCAATGGAGTGAAACTGTTACAGCCTGGGATAGATTAAGGCTAGGATGGCAAATAGATTTTACCTTATAAATAGATGGGATGACTGCTTACAACAGGGACTGTCTCTGCCCAGTCGACTTACCTGTATCACTTTTTCACTCTTTGGTTTGCTGTAGGCATTCCTTATGGCGAGTGACCGAAAGGAACAGAGCTTCTACACGGGCACAAACACAATCACAATGAGCTTTTTTTAAAGCTGTTTTTCAGATCAGGCTCTTCTTGTCACAATGGCAAAGTGAAGCCTAAGAGCATGAACCTTAAACTGGAAAAACAGAATACATAGAAAAATATATCGCATTTTAACAAAGCAATCGTTATTCTAAAAATCTAAGCAACCCAAATCGAAATGCCCTTGTTTTTGCTTCAGTGATAGGCAGTTATCATTAGCGCTTAATTTACAGTTATGGAGGTTTGATTTACAGTTATCGGTAAATTTGTAATGAGCTCTCTTCAGTCCTCCTGCCCGTTAGACCAAAACAGTGGAGGAAAGAGCCTAAAAATGGTCTTCCATGCTTCATGGTATCAGGAAAGACACTACCTGCAGTAGCTTAGGCAATTGAGAATCAATGCTATTTTTAAAGATTTTTGAGAAAGACATTTCATAAACTCCCACAGTAACTCACTATGTAGGACATCCCCAGAAAGTGGGAAGGGTAACAGAGAATCTACTTTTGCTTGTTTAATAGTTTTTGGTTGGGAACGTTTTTTGGCGATAGTCCAACCTCTCATTCTACTGACTGAGAACTTCTACTCATCCAGGAACCCAGGCAGGACAGCTGAAGCAGGACCATCAGGAAGGTCTGTCTGGGAAGGTAGGTTATAAAAGAAACTCTATCTGCAAGAGACTTGAATATTTGTTCCAGTGGATACAATCCAGGTACAGCTACACTCTAATCCTACTGTTCTCAAACAGTTTGCTCTCAGGACATTTAAAAATTACTGAATAATCTGTTACCAAACTCGAGGGGTTCATTTTGCCTGCATGCGTCAATAGCCAAAAGAGACACAGACAGGAGTTTGCAGCAAAGAAAGTAGAGATTTAAGGAAATGGCGCCAAGCCAGGAGACACAGGTGAGCTAGTGCTCAAAGACCTGGCTCTCTGATGGTCTCTAGGGGATAGGTTTTATAGGGGAAAACTCGTTAACCGTAGTAGCTAAGGGAGTCAGGGTCATGGGCTCTACTGACTGGTCGGGGCTGGGGTAGGGGGCAGTTGATCATTGCATCAGGTCCTGATGTCAGTATGGCGTCATTCTGTCCGGTTTCAAGGGGATGCTGGTAGGGTCATCTGCCTTCATGCCTGTGGAGCAGCAAGCTGTTATCTTTAGCTTGCCTGAAACTCTGTTTCTGTGGTCATCGGACCTCAGGCTTTGTTCCTAAGACTTCTTGATGCTCACCTAAGGGCTTAATGATGAAGGGAATAGTTGTGCTGCATGCAGGAAGATAAGGAAAGAAAGGATGCAAGTGAGCCCAAGGATGGCTTAAATCAAGGAGAAAGAGAAAATAAAGTCATTTTAAAGAAGTAAAGATTTGTGCGTTTACAAATCCAAAACATTTACCTTCAATAGTTCTAGAAAACATAATATACAAGGACACATTCCTTTAGTCCCCAGAGCAATGATGTCATCACGCATCCTGTAAATTTCTAACTATTTCAAAATAAAAATGTTCTAAAAGGGAAAAAAGAAGCATAGATAATGGAGCAAGTAGGAATTACAACTACTTTCAACAGCAATGGAAGTCAGAAGATAGAGATCATTAATACGCTGAATGAAAATAACTTCCAACCTTGAATTCTATAAACAGTGAATAAATCCTTCAAGAATTTTAAGATGAATTAAAGACATATTTAGAAAAACAAAACAAAATTTTACAAAAGCAGACCTTCACAGGAGCATTTGAGATCTTGCTCCCTGGCATATGTCATCAGTTTGGCTCAAATAAATTCTTATAAAAATTTTTAAAAATAGCAGACCTTCATTAAAAGAAATTATGAAGAGTGTACCTCAGGCAGGAGTATTTCCACAAAGAAAACCTAAGATTTAAGAAAGTTCTAAGAAGGAGGGAAAAAGTATAAAAGAAAACATTCTGTTAACTCTAAAAACTAGAAGTACTGCATAGGAGGGGAAAAAATATGGAGAAATCCAAATAGCTTTCCTTAGGAAATTCTAAAAAACACAAGAATATACAAGCACCCATTCATTCCTTTAGTCATCTCTGCGGTGACTTCATCACACATCGATTCTCCTCTGGAAAATTCCAGTGAGACTGAAAAAGGCAAATGACGTCTTAATATTATGAAACTAGTTTTAATTTGACACAGACTCCCTGAAAGGATCTTGGAACCCAAGGGTCCTCCAAACCACACTTCTAGAACCGCTGCTCCAATCCCCCCATTACCCAAGGCCAGGTCTCCTGAGTTTCCTTTTCTGACGGGCCAAAGAGGAAAAGCAAGGTCACCCACTAGTCGGTGGCCATAAGAAGAACCTCTCTTCCTATTTTGCAAAGGTGACTGGGGACGCCTAGGCGCTGACGTCAGGCTTCCGGGAAGGCTCCTCGAGACGCCGCTAGAGGGCGCCGCTGGGGAACGGGCGCGCTCCTCTCCGCCCCGGCTCGCGCCTCCTGGGTTCACACGGGTGCCGGAAGAGAGGGCGGCACCCGGAAGACGGGGGCGGTTGCAGCCTCATTGGACGATGTGCCGCCGACTCACGGCTCAGGGTGGGGCTTCTTCGTGCTCAAAAGCGGGGCTCGACAGCGGCTCCAGCACACGTAGCTTCGGTTGCTGTAGCTTGCGTTTTCTCGTTGTTCACCGAGGTTCCCTGGGTCATGGTGCCAGCCTGACTGAGAAGAGGACGCTCCCGGGAGACGAATGAAGAACCACCTTCTCCTGCTGTTCAAATACAGGGGCCTGGTCCGCAAAGGGAAGAAAAGCAAAAGACGAAAATGGTTAAATTCGTGATCCGCCCGGCCACCGCCGACGACTGCAGTGACATCCTGCGGCTGATCAAGGTAGCGGGAGGCCCCGGCCCTTCCTGGGGCGAAGTGGGCGGCGGGGGAAAGGGGCGGTGGCTCTGTTTCCGGCTGAGTCCGCATCTCGGGCTAGTTCCTCTCCCCGCCCGCCTCCCCCAGCCCTGCTCCGGGCCGGGCTCCGGGAACTAATCGCCACGCCACCCCGCCCACCCCACTCCCTCTGGGCTGACCGGGGCCTCACTTAGTTTTTTGCTTCTCTCCCTTTCTCCCATGTGCATCGCCCCAGGAACTGGCTAAATATGAATACATGGAAGAACAAGTAATGTTAACTGAAAAAGGTAACGCAACAGTGGCGGAGCAGGGAACGGGTATCGGGTGCCTGTCACCTTCACCAGGCCAACACTGTCCCTGTTGCCCTATCTTGCAGATCTGCTAGAGGATGGTTTCGGAGAGCACCCCTTCTACCATTGCCTGGTGGCAGAAGTGCCCAAGAAAACCGCACTCCGGAAGGTAACTGCCCTCCGGTCCCAGAAGCCAGAGACCTAGTGTGTAAACGTAGAGTCTGCCCTGTAGAACCACTGACAACACAGGCCGAGGTTACTTATTGAGAAATTGGCCAGAAATAGCCAGCCAGTGTTCAAACTACTGAGAAAAAAAAGGTAGATGTGCTGCACTTAATAGGGCGGGTTAAAATTGCTGTTTAAGTATCAGTGCTGTGGAGACCGGAAGAGTTAGGTATGTCATTTGTTGTAATTCAGTTTCATAAATGGTTCTTTGTTTGACCCTAACGTAACCTTTTTTGTAATCGTGTTAAATCACATTTTTTTCTTTAATTTGTCCCAATCTTCAGGTTACAGTCTCTAGCTTCGCCATGTACATGGCCCTTCCGTGTACATGGATGGGCGGGGAGGTAACTAAAAGATCCTTTACCCAATAAAGTAGATGATCATGATAAAAATGAGGTAAGGCCCTGTTATCACACACTTAAAACACGGTAGATCAGAAACTATTCTACTTGCTTCCTGTGTTTGCAGAGGACTATAAAATGGCAAGAAAGTTTAATTTGAAACCTTTGCCTCCATTTGAAGTTACAGGCACCCAGTAAAAGGGAGTCTGATTTTATTTTTGCTGGTCCCTGTTGACCGGTCAGAAGACAGAGTTAAAAGGGGAAGTTATTTGGCTGGGTGCGTAAGTTTTTTTCCAATGCCTGTTCCCCAAGCTAGAAGAAATGAGCAGAAAAATAGGGATGAGGTACTTTTTAAAAGTATGTGGATGTTACGTAATACCTGTTTATGGATATCTCTGCTTCTTCTGGCTTAAAAACTGGGGAGAGCAAATCGAAAAAGTTCTTAATTGGAAGGCAAGTTCTGAAATTAAACATTACACTTTTGGCCTAATGTCCTGATCTTAAGGAAGCAGAGTTTCTAAATGACAAGTATTTACTATTCTGAACTGCCGTGTAAATTTTATGCCCAAGTCAACATACAAATATATCAATAGGATGTGAATAATGTGTGTGTTTAGTTTAAGACCATAGCAGCTTTGCTCTGGCAAGTAATGAAAGTGTTCTCGCTTCCTGAGTATGAGATCCAGCAGGTTGCAGAGTGGCCAGTCCACGGTTTTAGCCTGGCTTCAGGCAGCTCTACTGTGTGCTTTTTGCAAATACATATTCTTGGAACAGTGAGGTCGTCCAACTGTGGCCTTGGACTGCACTAGCCTAAAAGTCAGGAGACAGTCCAGTTCAGTGGCTACTTATTTCTGTAATACATGCATGTATATTCTTGAAAACCTATGATAGGGTTCTGATTTTGCAGCTACAACTTCTATGGATTATTTTTCATCCATAGCTCATGTGACATTCTTATTACAGGACACAGCATTGTTGGTTTTGCCATGTACTATTTTACCTATGACCCATGGATTGGCAAACTCTTGTATCTTGAGGACTTCTTCGTGATGAGTGATTATAGAGGTATGATTGAGTTCAGGGGGGTGGCTCTAAAGGGAGGACTTGAAGTCCTTCAAATAACCTTTTAAATGGTACTTCTCTTTTTTTTAGGTTTTGGAATCGGATCAGAAATTCTGAAGAATCTAAGCCAGGTATGTCTTGGTTTGGGGTTTCTGAATTTATAAGACTTACTGGATTATTTTAATGACTGAATCAAAAGTGGGTCTTGGAAAATGGGTGAAATGTCTGTCACTGAGTTTGCATTTCTACTCTCCCCTACATATAACAGGTTGCTATGAAATGTCGCTGCAGCAGCATGCACTTCTTGGTAGCAGAATGGAATGAACCTTCTATCAAGTTCTACAAAAGAAGAGGTGCTTCTGATCTGTCCAGTGAGGAGGGATGGAGACTCTTCAAGATTGATAAGGAGTACTTGGTGAAAATGGCAGCAGAGGAGTGAGGAGTGCTGGACTACACGATGACAGCATCCATTCTATTAGAAAAAAATTCCCATCTTATCTTGCTTTCTATCCTATTTGTAGTGAAATAATAGAATGAGCACCCATTCCAAAGCTTTATTACCAGTGGCGTTGTTGCATGTTTGAAATGTGGTCTCTTGAAGACAGCGATGCAGTTTGGAGTCAGATTTCTCCTTGAACATCTTTTGATAAACGGGGCGGTGTGATCTTAATGTATATGAAAAAAAAAAAAACTTCATTCTTGTGAGTCATTTAAATGTGTACAATGTACACACTGGTACTTAGAGTTTCTGTTTTAATTCTTTTTTAATAAACTACCCTTTGATTTCATTTTCTAGTGTAAGCATTTTTTTATTTTAAACCTATGCTTAATTATTATATTACTTTCAATTGTAAACTATTTTTTAGGAGTACAATTGCAAATATTCCTTAGGAGTCAGTGGACGACACTGAAAACAATGCTGTCAGCAAATACTTAGTTTTGACTGAAAAATCAAAATTCACAGTATAAACAAAACCTGGATTTAAAAAAGCATGGAAATATATTTAACATTCAAGTTGTTGCAATGAGAGCTGGCCTGGTGTAAGCATATTTACTAATCCTTTATTAAGACATTTTTCTTGCTGCTGGCCAAGAAATAAAACTTAATTGTTTAAACAGATCTGGAAAGAAACCAGTTGAATCCCAAGGTAAACATAGCAACATGTAAAAGATTACTTTACATGGATGACAATACACTTCACCTGCAGAATTTTCAAGAGCTTAAAAAACCGAGGCTCACAGTAAATGAACCCATTTGTTAACATGAGTGAAAGAGGCAGAGGTGGGATTCTGAAACACTGGAAATCATTGGGAAAACATCTTGCCCACAACAATCATGCTACACAGAATACTATTTGGAAGGAGAAGCGGATCACTTTGCTAATCACGTAGGAATAAAATCTCACATTTTTACAGGAAATTTACAAACAGGCTAGAGTTGGACACAGGTGCCAGTAAGGGAAGTTAGCACATTATACCTGGAGGGTGAGTTTGTTGTACTGTGCTGACACAATAAGCTAGGAGGAGTGTTTGAAACCACTAGGGGGTAAGAAATAAATATTTCATTTTCTCTTGGACTGAAAATGAAACTCAGAATGGGCAGGAGGAAGAGACTTTATTAGATAAGTGAACTCCTTTTTTTTACTCATTACACTGATCTAAATTCCTAAACTCACTAATTACAGTAATAATGAAAACAGGGAGTTGGTAAGAACCACTGTACTGATTTCCAAGATAAATGTTTTACAAAAGTCACCAGATACCTGAAAAACAATACTCCCTTTCTTTGTGTTTTCCAGGAAATAAATACTGGGGGCTCCTCAGTCGAAGGGGTGATTTTGCCCTGCAGTCAGTCAGCTGTTTTCAGTGTCTTACGATTTCTTAAATTAGAAGGCAGCCATATAAACAAGTGTTATCCTGTATTGTTTTTGATACAGGAGAGCCCTGGGGTTTATTCATTTCAGCCAGCATGCCACCAAAACAGGCTTATAGAATCCATTCTCAACCAAGGGCCTGCTAGGATGGCAAGTAACTATAGGAGAGAGACCCTAGCAAACAAAAGGGTTAACAACCCAAGGAGGCCTTGTGGGGAAAGAGGACGTTTTGAAAATTTTGTTTTAGAAAGTGGGCCTCTGAGGAAAACAACTACATGCTGACTGCAGTTAAATACATGAATAAATTAGATTAACCAAGCAAGTTACAATATAACTCTTTGTTTTCTCATTCTGCTTAGAGCTTAGCCCTAATAAGGCCCAGTGCTGTCACCACAGAAGCTTTTGTGAAGTTTTTGTGTCCATTTTAAAGAAGTCTCAAGTTTAAAATGTAAAAGCTGAAACACCACAGCATCTCCTCACTGAACATTCATCTCAATCACAGCCATCTCTTTAAAAACCTTCACTATAAAACAAATCTATATAGCTTTAAATCAGGCAAGTAAGAAAAAATGTTCTGGGGAAATTATATGAGAGGAAATAATAAATGATAAACCTGGAAAAGGTGGGGGAGTCTATGGAAGTGACACCTCTGTAAAGATCATTTCAAAATTACTATTTTACTAAAATATGCCTGACATAATCTTTCGAGAACAGTATTTTAGGCCTAAGGACTTGCCAATTATTACATGAGACTATCTTGGGATTTTCTCTGTGTGTTTTTTTTTTAAGAAAGATAATTGTTATTTCCTAAGTGAATTCTGTCCCTTAAGAGGCTTATAAAATCAAAATTTTTGATACACTAGTCTCCCCTCATCCATGGGAGATGCGTTCCAAGACCCCCAGGGATGTCTGAAACCACAGACAGTACCAAACCTATATATGCTATGTTTTTGTCTATACACACATACCTATGATAAAGTTTAATTTCTAAATTAGGCATAGTAAGAGATTAACAACAATAACTAATAATAGAACAATTATCACAATATACTGTAATAAAAGGTGTGTGACTGTGGTCTTCATTTCTGTTTCTCTGTCAAAATATCTTACTATGCTGTTCTCACCCTTTCAGTTAAAGGAAGTACTTTACAGCTTCCCTTTGGCATGTCTGAATTGCCAACATCATTATTCCTGTGCTTTGCAGCCATGAGTAAGTGAAATAAGGGTGACGCAAACACAAGCACTGCAATACGAGACAGTCAATCGGATAACCCAGCCTGCTACTAAGTGACTAATGCGTAGGGACCATGTACAGCACGGCGATAGGTGACAAAGGGATGATTCAGGCCCTTGGAGTGGGACTGCACGAGATTTCATCACCACCACTCAGAACCATGTACGATTTAAAACTTAACGAATTATTTATTTCTGGAATTCTTCATTGAATATTTTTGGACCATGGTTGCCTACGAATAACTGAATTGGTGGAAACCAAAATCGTGGATAAGGGGGCGGGGGAATTACTGTACTATTAAAACAAGAAGTAGCTGGATTTGTTCGAGAATAGGCTTACGACATCCTACTACTACACATGCAATAGTAAAGCCATGCTCTATCATTGTGTCAACCTCATCAACTGCTTAGATGACACAGGATAGCCTTTTCAGGGAAAGGGAGTAGAGTCTTTTTCATAGAAATGTAGAAACAACAATTTAGAAGAAACCTAATGATTTATTAAGGCCTTATACCCACTCTACCCCATTCTGTGAGCCCCTGGCAGGGCCTATATGGATGGCACTTGTCACTGATCCATGAGGTAAGTGGCTGCCCTGCAGCAAATGATGGAGGTGGCCATGTCTTGGGAAACCAGCTACCATGCTCCTCACTGTGGCAGGCCCGGCCTCCTGTTCAACAGAGTCTGCACGTTGCCATGTCTGCTCCTAGGATTCTATCTGTTTGCTTGATTGGCCTCAACTTTACTTTTGTGCTTCATCATCTCTTCCTGTGGATTGTCACCTTAGGGTGACTTGTACTTCATTATCATCTCTTTGTGCTGCCAGTCTGGGCTTCAAGCCAGTCAGCTGTGACCCAGAGCTCAAACTGGCAGGCCTATACGCTTAATGAACCCACCCCATCACCATCACCTTCACTGCCCCACCTATCGAAGGCTGCCAAATGCCCTTCCTTACAAAGTCCACCCAGCAACCTATTCCCCTATCACCTTTCTTTCTTGTGGCTCACATCTGCCCAGAAAATGTTTTAGTAGCTTCCAGATGGTTATTGATGTTATAGTTAATAATAAATAAGAGCTGACATTTAGTAAGCACTCACCAGGAACAAGGCATTAATTATATTTAGCACTTTATAAATTATTTTCTCAGTTAATTCTCACGAACACCCTATGAGGTAGGTACTATTCTTAGTTTCTTTTTATAATGAGAAACTAAACCTGAGAGTTTAAATTGCCTAAGGCTACACAACTAGACCTGGGAATCAAACACCAAACCAAATTTCTCAAACCCTGAGTCTTCACTGCCATGTTTCTCAGAGTACCTCATATTCTTTTATAGAATGAATTTGGTGTTCTTTTGGATTATACTATAAAGAATAACTATAAGCATTTTTGGATCATCGAAATCAGTAGTTTTTAGTACTGTCACATGTTAGAATAGCCTAGAAAGCTTTAAAGAAATACTAATACCTACCCTGAGAGACTGCTAATTTAATTACATTTTAATGGGCATTCCAAAGTGAGGCCAAGGTTGAGAGGCACTGATCTAGAAAATCACCTTGAAAGCAACCAGTCACAATTTTGAGGTCCACTCTTTCAGTGTGTGTTTATGCCGCTCCCCTTGGCACCACATTCTTGACAGTGAGCTCTCGCCAAGCAAAGACCGACTGAAGTGACATTACACTGCACAAAGGAGGACCTTCTGGAGAGTTTTTTAGAGAAAAAATGGTGGGAGAACTATCTTCCAACTAATGTAAGGAGGAGGCAAGAGAATCAAAAATGTTAATCAAGCCACCAGAGACTGCTATGTACTGATCAGCCCTGCAGCTGGGCCAGGAGGACATTGTGCAGAACAAAGGAAGATTTCTGCTAGAATTGCTAACATGTCTCTCTCCACACCTGTGCAGGGGAACAGGAACCAACAGAGTCATTCCCTTTGGCTAAAACCATGGGGAACCTATGGATTAAAAGGTTAGGAACTGCCAGCAGGGCTTTCACTCTACATATTTTACCTTTTCTTGCAAGTACTCTTCTCCTTCCTTGCTGTACATCTGTCTGTATCAAAAGGAAAAGGGTTAACAAAGTCTTTTAAACTATAACTCATAGATTCTAAAGAATGATAAACAGAATTTCCAAACAGTCAGGGTCCCTCTCCCTGTCCTCTCACTCTCTGTCTGTGCAGTGTCACCCCTTTTCTAATCAACTTTCTTTTTGATTCTAACATTGGGTGTGTGTTGAATTCTTTCCATACTCTCTGCCAAAGGACTCTCTTTTCTCGGTGAAGGGCTTGGTCTCCCCCACCAACTCGGGGAAATTTGCCGTCCTGCATCACAACTATGTAGTCCTGAAACCAAAAACATCCACACCATGTCCTTTTACAAGCAGAAACTTCATTTCAGCAAAACATTACCCTCACAATAAATCAGTGTTGTTCATTTGAATTTTATTAGTTTGGTAGTTTTGTTTATATTTGATTTATAAATGTATATTGGTTTTACAGTTATATAGGACTACAAACATAAAATATTCATATCTAGTGTAACCACACATATACTTCATTTCTTTAATATAGTTTTTTTTCTCTGATTCAAGCTGGTTTTGCCCAGATAATGGCATTGTGACTCACCATCCTCTATATGCCTGCTCCTTTAATCAGGTTGGACTTTAGACTAAGGGTATCAACTTGGCTTTAGATGTGTTTCAGCCCCAGATCCCTTGAAGCAGAACAACAACTCTACCTATCTAGGTCCTGGGACCAGGTCACCAGACCAAGTCACAGACCAGACGGGATAGCTCCATGGCTGATTCCAGAACCAGACACAATGATCAATTACCTCATTCCCCTCTAATCCTCCAATTAGTAACACCCACGACCCTGTCTCCCTTAGTTTCCAGGACGACTGATTTTCCCCTATACAATCTGGGCTCTTGAGACACCAGGGGAGCCAGGCTTTTGAGCGATAACTCGTCTATGTCTCCAGGATTTGTTACTCTCTAATAAACCTTACTTTCTTTGCTGCAAAAGCTGCATGTATCTCTTCATTGGCTTAGATGCACGCGGGCAGACACACCCTTTTTTTGTCCCGATAACACTAGTTGTACGTCTGTAGTAATATACCATTCAATCACCACTGAGGGTGTGAAAATTCCTTCCTTATAAATTAAGGGTCCACATCACTCAAGTTACTGCCATGACTATAATGCAATACCACTTGCTTCTGTTTGGTTAAAAAAGTGGTGGGGAGGGTGTTGTTAAAGGTGTCAGACGTAAGACTGCACCAATTGGGCCTCAACTTGATCAAATTCAGGTTTGATTTTTTCAGCAAGAATATGTCATAGATTATTTTTTACAGTCAAGAAGCATATAATGTCTGGTCTTCTCTTCTGGTGATGCTAGCAGCCGTTAAAATGAATATCTAGGTCTGCTGATTCATTAGGAGTTGCAAAATGGTGATATTCTATCATTTCTTCTTCATTTGTTAGCTAAAATACTTCTATAAAGGGAACTTTCCCTCATCTTGTATTTTGTTAGCATAAAGTACAGTTCACGCAGCAAAGGCAGAGTAAATGCTTGATTCTTCCCTTGTATTTATAAGATTTCAAAAGAATTGGCTTCCTCAGCATCTTCCAGTTAGCTCCCCGACCAAGTTTCACTAACTCACAGACTTTAAACATTTCCTGTGTTTTAATTTCATTGCCATTATATTTCTTATTCAAGGTTAGATTGCCCATATTGTCCAGTGAGAGCTTCTTCAAGTTGGCTTCATAATCCTTTGGACCTGACCCCAGAAGCCTTTGTTAGCTTCCTCACTTTTAAGATGTACCAGGCTCATCTTGTACATTTCCTACCCCAGACCTGACATCAATGTCTAGGTAACTCTGAGTTTCAGAGGCTCACAGGGAAGCAACATTTACTGAGAACAAGCAGTGTTCACAGCTCTATGTTCTGATAACGACATGGGCACAGCAGGGAGAGCCTTTTAAGTGGGGGCTGAGAGCAGCAGCATTCGGTCTGTCTTAGCTCTGCGAGGCTTCCTCCACTCGGCTGTGGGCCAGGGCCGTCTACTTCCACCTAGTTGCTTTCTTTCATTCGGTGAATCAATAACAGCAACAAAAGTGGTTTCTAAACAGCTAAATCCACAACAATAATGATCCTTGCTTACAGAGAGCCATGGTCCAGAGGCAGTTTGGGTCTGGAGGAAAGAATACTCCACTTGGGATCAAAGGAAACTGAATTATAACCTGGCTCTTCTTCACTTATGGGGATAAAAATAAACTTCATATATAGGTTTAAAAATAAACTACCTCAGAGTTGCTATGAGAACTAAATGAAATTATGAATATGGATGTGCGAGATGTACATTATTAATATATCTTATGTGATATATTTATAGTAACCCTATCATGACCGTCTACTATGTACCAGATGCCACAGTGACTTTATTTCATTACTCTTCATAATAATAATGTAGGGCATTTGAAGGGTAGCAGAATATGCCTCTTTGGCATAAGGATTATTTTGAGCTAAAGGCACTCAAAAAACAGCAGATGCAAGAAGGGTGTTCTAATTTCCCTCCCCGCCCCCTGAAAACGAGATAAAACTCCCATATGAAAAGATGCCAACCCTGTACCAGGAGAAAAGGAACACTCTTCAAAGGAAAGTCAAAGCCCAGAGAAATCTGAATAAACAGAGTTTGTTAACAAAATCCTCTTCTGTTAGCCTCCCCATATATTCTTGTTACTTTTACACAATTATGTCTCTTTGGTCAACCGAGTATAATAATGTTTATGTCTTACCATTTCTTTGGGTCTTCATCTCCTTATGAGAGCTCCCATGTCATGTAAAACTTATATCAAATAAATTTGTGTGCTTTTCTCCTGTTAATTTGTTTTCTGTTAATTAAATTCTCAAAGACCCCAAGAACATAAAGGTAAAGTTGTGCCTCCCCACATATTCTGGTGATGTGCTGGTACACCAGCAGGGGTGGGGGAGCCTTGATTTATAGAATTGCTGGTTAACATGGTGTAAATACTTCCATCATGGCTGACTTCAAGCTACCAGTGGTTTTAACCAGTGGCTTGCAAAATTCCTGAATATTTAACAGTAGGCTCTCCCAAGTGGGTAGGAGCCAGCTTCGGCACACCATTGAACAGGCTCATCTTAAAATGAGGAAACTGAGGCTCAGAGAGGATGAGTAACTTGGATTCACTGCAGGGGCTGCAAGTCCGGCTTGTCAACTGGGTCTGCACCTTCATGGCCATGTACATTCTGTCACACATCTGTCCCTTCCCTAAGCAGTTGATCCATACTATTTGACCCTAGATTTATTGTCTTATGCTTCTGCCATAACAGTGTGGGCAACAATGTTTACCTCCTTGATTGTAAACATCCTGACAGCAGGGACCGTGTCCCATAACCCATATCATGAGGGCCTGGCTCCATGCATGGCACACTGTGGCACTTTGTAAACATTCACTAAATAAATAGAATCAGCCCCAGTTTTAGGGAGAAACAGAGACAGAATCAACTCTAATGTCATTCTTTTAATGGCACCCATTTTGAGAGTCACAATTCAATTGCAAAAAAAAAAAAGGAGGCTTACAATTTTAGAGCACTTTCTGCATCCCACGTGTTATACGTGGATTACGTCATTTCATCCTTAAAATAAAACCATTCTTTTGTGCATGAGGGAGGTAGGGTGTACAGGGTGAAACAATTTATTCTATGTTATACGACCAGAAGGCAATGGAGTTGAGAGGTGGACTGTACAGCTGGGCTCCAGAGACACCTCAAAGAAGCACAATTCCCTGTTTAGTTTAACCAGACATGGTGGCTTTCAGTCATTTATACTGGTGGTGCTCCGTGGCAAAGATTGTCACCTGGAAAAGGCCTTGCCTGTGCTTAGATTGGGTTTCAAGAAACCAGGTGTGTTTGGGGTGGGGTCCTCCTATTAACTGCTCCCCGCCTCACTTCTCAGCCAGCTCTATAAGAAAACTCAACTTCTGCATAGATCAGTTTCAAGGCAAGGCAAGTGGATCAGGAACCACCTCACTTCAATTTCTCTTGCTCAAATTACATTGAGTTGTTACCACAAACAAAAATTTGCTCTCCTAAATTTTCCACACAGGCCTTCAAGGAGTTGAAAAACAAAAATCATTTTCCAGCTTTTCTGGCTTCAAGCCTGATTCCAGGACATGATCCAACACTAATCACGATCCAAATGCCTGTCAGCCAGACGGTTGCTATGTACTCTGGCATATAGTACTGAGGCAGTCTTGTGTAATGTTGTTAAAGCATTATGTTATAATTATACCCGGCCTTGTTTCCTGCACAGCTCACAGATGCTTATCCACTGTCAGGGTTAGCTGACAATCACTCTAAATAAGCCTGGATAAAGAAATAATAGCGGTAACCCTGAGGAACTTCTGAAAGAATATAAAGCCACTGGTCCAGAATATTCACCTAGTTCAATATTCTGACAGGACAGTCAAGGATTAGGCAGCATTTCTACCTTTTCCTATTCTGCCTTTGACCTCTCTTTGTGCTCTATTGTCCAGAACAATGTCACTCAACTCCTCAGTATCTTAAAACATGCGAACTTAAAACATGAAACACTGGAGGAAATTCCTACGACCCCTCAGTCCCCAACCACCCCACCTCCCAGAGGAGCTGAAATGCTCAAGGAGCAGTGTTTATTAGAACTGTTAATTAAAGTCTATAGCCACGTCACCCTGAACAAGCCCAATCCCGTCTGTCTCAGAAGCTAAGCAGGGTTGGACCTGGTTAGTACTTGGATGGGAGACCACGTAGGAAGACCAGGTACTGTAGGCATAAAAAATGAAATAAAAAATAAGGGATTGCAAACTGACAAGGTCCTTGCAGTCTATAAGGTCAACCAAGGGTTGCCTCCCACCCCCCAAAAAAAAACTGCTAAAGAGAAGCTGCCTACCCATTGTCCTATTGCTCCTCCCCAGGGATGGGAGTAAAGAGGAGCAGAGTTTGCCACCCCAAATACCCATCTTTTGGATGCTGATTATTTTAAGCTGGTTACTTATAAGAAACAAAGACTCAGGAAGAAACTTTGATCATCTCTCTAACTGCCTAAAAGAATATAGATAGAGGACCTGCTTCAGGAAGGAGCTATCACCCTAGATAATGACAGTGTAATATGAACTAGGTGTGATAGGAACCCTGCAAGGCCCATTTGATCAAAGTCCACGTGTCCCATTGTTAAGATGGCCCAGCAAACATTTGTTTACCAAACATTTGCTTTTCCATCTCCAAGTGACTTTCCTTCCTGCCCTTTGAGGTCCCAAACCACCACCACCACCTCCCACCCTTCTCCTTAGTTCAAGATGGCACATAAGCCTTACGTGCCCAAATTTATCCTAGGGCCCCATATTCTTATGGAATCCTATATGTACATATGTAATTAAATTCAAGTATTGTCTGCTGTTAATCTGTCTTACGTCATCTCAATTATTTGACTAGTCAGAAGAACTAATAAGAGAAAGGGGAAATTTTTTCTCCCCAACAGGAGGAAAAGGGTTATGCCATGGTCATGGACATCCATGGTTATAGACACAGTGGTCTCAGGCCAGACCAGATGGAACTCCAGAGAAATGTTCCCACCAAAATCCAAGGAAGTGGTGAAGAGAAAGCTCCTGAGGGAAAAATCTATGTGGTTGTGTGTGTGGGTTACATTCCAGTTTGTGTTTTAAGAGGTTTCCAAACAGGTTTTAATTAACTTCCAGCTTAAACTTGCTAAACAAGTTTTGCAACCCAGGTTACTGTGTTAGTATTTTTCTGGTGTATTGTCCTAGGTTTGAATTTCATTAAGTTTATTACAGCTCAGTGGGGAAAAGCAAAGTGAACATGTTAAAACCTAGGTATTTCTGGGTAATGACCTGTAGGAGAGAAGTGAGATTTAGATCAAGAAAGGAAGTGAAAATTTTAAGCTGACATTTATAAGTGATAAAGTAAAACCAAAAAAAAGTATCTTTTTAAAAAAACATTCCTGTCTTCCCATGAAATATATACAGTCTTTTAGTACAAATGACAAGACAATTATTTGAAGCTTCGTTTTTAAAACAAACCCTTAAGTTTCAAAGGCTCCAACCCGTAGGGGACAAACTCAGAATAGTTTTTGTTTCTTTCTAGTCTACTTATCACAGTCTGCATTTCAGATTAAAGCACTCCATGACCTTTCTGCAGTAATAACCACTGAATAATAATCACTCTGTTCTCGAAGGAACACCACTGAGAAGAGTGGGCTTTGAGGAAACTCAAAAAGATGTAGGATGCTGCCCAAAGGGCCTCCATCCCAGACCCCTTAGAATAACCTCTTGACGTGACCTCTGATAAGTCACTCTCTATGGTCATTTGTATAAGCCTCATCCCCAAGCATATAGGAGTCATGTAGCTTAAGGCCTTCAAACTCCAAAACATTTCCCACTTGAGGTATATGAGAACATTCCAGGGCACTAAGTTTAGGAACTTGATTTCCAAACCTTGAATTCCAGATATACTTTCTGAAGATAAATAATCTGCCTAACAATGCTCCTGAGGTGAAGAGGTCAGTCTCGGTTCCCTTTGACCATTTCCCCTTTCATGATGATCCTTCTCTCCCACTTGCCTAAAAAAAACAAACGTGTATGCCTTGTCCACCCTGAATCTTAGCAGAGTGTGCTACTTTAAAGTGTAAAAATCTCTGAGTATCGAACCAAAGAATAATTCAGGAATGTACAGCTCCTGAGGGACAGTTCCCAGAGAGACAGTCAGCATCCGGGAGGAAAAGTAATTTTCCCCCTACTCCTCTAGGTTCTTGGGTGATAACCCCCTGTAATTAAAGACAGATTAACAAGAGGAAAACAAACAGAAGTTTAGTAAGGTGGATACCTCCTGTGTACATGGGAAAGACCCAGGAAAACTAAGTAACTCCCTGAAATGTCCTAAGCCAGCACCTTAAATACCATCTGTAGCTAAAGACAAAGATGTTGGAGTGAGGGGAGCCAGTAATTGGAGATGAACACCAAGAGCACAGTAAACAAGGGTAAGGTTGTTATGCAGATTGAAGTCCTTGCCTTCTCCAGTGACAAGAGTTTCTAGAGATTTGGAGTCATCCATCTCTTCCTGCTACAGAGAGGGAGACATCCTTGCATATGGAGATTTCTCTTATAAATAGAAATGTCTCTTAAAAAAGGATAATGTCTACTGTGTTTTTAGAGCTCCTGTATCTGCTGTTTCTTAAAAATAACCTGCTCAAGATAATGCTTATGCCAAACAAGCATATTTTGGGGTGACATATTCTGTTCCCCTTCACCAGCTTCTCAGATTGCTAAGGAGCAAAAACCAAGTCTTTATTTTGAACTCCACTAAGAAAGAGGCTCCTGAGGGAGCTAATTCAAAGATCCTCTTTTGATAGAGATATAAGTGATATAATAAAAACTACTGGCTAAGGAACATCAGCAGTCAGTCAGCTGGGAAGTAAACATACTTTCCACAAAGAGATTGCTCAAATATTTTATCAGGATTGTTGATTATCTCCCAGAAGAAACTGTAAATTACATCATACATAAAAGTTCTATCCCAGACTAGATTTTTTCTCTCAAGACCTGAAAAAAAGAGGGCTTTGGTAAAATGGAATCTAGATAGATAGATAGATAGATAGATAGATAGATAGATAGACAGACAGACAGACAGATAGATAGATATAGATAGATAGAAATGGCAACTTACTTTATCCAGGTAACAAACTGCTTCACCTGAGCTTTAGAAGTAGAATTGATATAATATTTCACATTTATTTGAATTGAAAAATGAAGTCAGATTTTCTTTAAAAATTTTCATCTTCCTTCTTTCAGCTCTTGGCTTAAATGTCACTTCCTCAGGAAAGCCCTCCCAGACTACCCACCCACCTCCTATTATACATTCCACTAACACCTTCTTTATTGCACTCTTCCCAGTTGTGATTTACTGTTTATTTGTGAATCACTTTAAGATTTGTCTCCCCCGTTAGAACACAAGTGCCATGAGGGCAAGAATCATGTCAGTTTTAGGTCCACCCTTGTTTGGCGAGCAAGGAGAGAACTAACATCTTGCATGATTCTTTAAAAGTTTGATTTGGCTGGCTGACTTGACAGAGAGGACTGGCTTTGCCTTTAGGTTATAGATCAGGCACTTTCCATTAATTGAATGAGCTAAATGAGCTGTGCCAAGATTTTGAAGCAATAGCACAAATTTAAAGTATGTGCCTAATGCATACAGTACTCTAGAAATCATTCTTTGCAGCTTTTTATCCTATGATTTCACAAATATGTCAGTTTGAAATTAAAGGAAAATTAAAAAATTTAGAAGTCAAAATAAAATGTGTGAGGGGGTACACAGTTGTTCAAAATCCTTTTAGGCATATTTGAGCAAAAATGTTTGAATGAAACATGTACAATTCCTACATGAATGCAGGACCCCTGCTTCCAGTCTTCCTGGGTGGGTGCCAATCAGCATCTGCTTGAACACATTTGGGGATGGGGAAATTCCTACCTATGTGGTAGTTCAAATCGTTGTCAGAAAGCTCCATTTATGAAAAAGTTCAGCTCGCTTCGAGTCCAAAGCTATCCCTTTGTTGTTCCCATTCACCCAATGGCCTTAATTCTACAGAGAAAAAGAGGGAAGGCAGGAAGTAAAATACACAGACTGTCCTCATACAGCTTGGCCTCTTTTTTTAAATTCTGAAGAAAGCTATCTCCAAGCACTTCCACCAAGACTCCGTTGGCTAGGATGTGTCATATGGCAACCCTCAGTGGTAAAGGAAGCTGTAAATTTTAGTATTTTGCTTTCCAGTTACTCTCATAGAGGAAGTCATGGGTGTAAAGAGAGGAAACTGATAAAGCATATATTCCAAGATTTACAAGCTATAATTTAACAAGTAATTTGGAAGGTTTTAAGGTAAACTAAACAATCAGCCAACAAAGTAATTATTTAAACAAAACAAAAAAATACTTTGACACTGTGTAAAGCTATGTAACTTTCTAACTGGGTTAAAGCAAAAATATAAATAGTTCATCAAAAAATGCAGTCTTGAAAAATAAAAAAGGAGTATATATGGCCTGACATTGCTTTGTTCTTAAAATTTTACAGTGACTTCTCCATCCACATCCAACCCTAACTACCCTAACCCATAATGTTAAATACTTGTGACTTGTGTTTTCTAATCAGCACAGAAGTCATAAATTCTTTAAATATATTTTAAATTGTGGATCACACCATTACATGACTCTGTCTATAAAGCAATTTGATTTGTTAAGGCAACATAATTTTAAGAATATTTACACTCAAATGTTCAGTTGATTATGCTTCAGACTGTTTTCTACTGGTGAATTAGCATCAAATTAGGTACTTTGTCTGCTTTGTAGAACATTGGTAGTTTCACTTCCTGTTAGGGAAACAACAGTATCTTTAGAACTTAGAAAAAACCTTTACCTTTACTATTTGAGTACTAAAAATAAACAAAGAAAAATATAAAACACATTTATGTAAATCTGAGGCATAGTATATGAAATACATTTTCAGGATTATTTAAAGGTTTAGAAGATTATTTGTTCTTACTGAAAAAAATTATCTTCAAATATGAATACTTACACGGAGGATCTATTTTTGAAGCTGTTCTGGTTGATGCTGTTGGAGTCATGCCTAAATTCTTTCTTTTTGAAAAAGAGTCACATCATCATTACGATCTACACACTCCACTCTCAGAGTGAAGTCTGGGGTGGTTCCAGGGGTAACTGACCCAATTTTCCCAGTACATGCTGCATATAACATCCTAACAACTTTTAGGAAAGTTTTCATTATTAGTGTTTTATTTTAGAAAAAGTCCAAAAGAGGATATGGTGAAAAGTCTAAAGGATAAGGACGATGAGGACAGAAAGAAGGCGTTTAAAAATAGAATCACATGATTTGCAATCAGGGAAGGGGGAAAGAGGAAGGGGGAAGGGGGTTGTAAGAAATCATAGAGAAAATTTGGGCGTGGCTGGGCAGAGAGGCAAGCAACATATTGAACATTTTCTGAAGTGTCTGTACTGTATAGGGGTCAGTATGACAATGACCTTAACGTAGCAGCCTGTAGACAGTGCAGGGGAACTACACACAGGGTTGTTAGGTTTCTGGTTTTTTAATGGAATAGTCCAGATTTTGAGTTTTCTGTCTGGAAAGCAGAAAATCAGAATTCCAAATACTATGACATGTAGTGGCTACAGTCTCGGTCCAGCCCGCTCCCCATTCCCCCTTTTTTGGCTCATTTGCAAAACTCCCCTTCCACCTACTTGGTGCTGGTGTCCTGGTAAGATTATCAGTCATAATTCCTGCCACAGGAGCTGGCTCAAGGCTGGGTGCAGCCGGGGTTCGGAGCTCCTACTATTTCCAGAGAGTTCACAGGCTGGAGGTGGTGGCCCGGGACTCTCGGGGGCTCTCTTCTTTGTCTGCAGGGATTACCTGCTGGAAAGTGCGGCCAAAGCCTGTAGGAATCAGAGCCGAACATTGAGGTAACAGCACAGTAGTTCAAGATATTTCTCCTTCCTGGTATTTCTACTCATTCTTCATCCTGTAACTCCCAGCTCAAGCTCCATTCCAGCCCATGGGGACCGGGACCCCACTAGAGCTCAAACCGTAGCCCCTACTTATAGACTGCCTCATAATATAGACTCTGTCACATACAGATAGCTCTTCTCCCCACCTAGTGCCTAAATGGTCTTTTTTTCTGCCTCCCATCATGTACAGCATGAGCCTGGCATGTAGTAGGGTCACAGGTAAGACTAGTCAAATTCAATCTTTTTCTTGTGACAGAAAGTATACTAAAATCAGAATGTTTTTCTAATTAGTAATCACACTAGGTGGCTGCTTAAGAAGCATTTACTGTGCATAACTTACATTATCTCCTTTAATCTGCACAACCAACCTATGAGGTGGATATTCAAGTTTATGACCTTGGAATTTTGAACTGAGTTATAAACTGCGCTGAAGGCAAGTACCTCTGACTCGAAATTCTGCATAAGAAAACGAACTGCCCAGAATGCCTCCTCTTCACCTCCTCCTGCCAACCAACGAGCAAATTATATCATATTATTATTCCAGTATCTCAGGGGTAGAGGATGTTTAAGGACAAGGCCTTACACACCGCATACATACACTGGAACAAATTATCCACTTCAGTTTCATAAAATATATTTCCCAAGCAACAAAATATGTGATTCAGCAGAGAAAAAAAACGAACCACTCACATAGATAACACATTTTCTGAGAGACTTTGGCCAACCTTGGTAACTGCCTCCGCAGGAGAGGCCTTCATTTAGGGGAATGGATGGAGGACAAGCCAGTTGTTTGCAATGGGACCTTCCAGAACCACAGCTATGACCCTTAACAAGTTAGCTGACCTGAGCTTTTCACTTGCTTTGACTTCATTTATGTGTTTAATTCTGAAGTTACAAATAACAGGAAATGAACCACAAAGTTAGCCCGTCAACATCAAAGGTTGAAGGAGTCCAGCAGGCCAACTGTGAACAAGAATTAAAAGGGGAAACATTCCGGTGAGAGTGAGTCACAAGCATTCAATACTCACTAGAATCACAAGAAGCAAAATGTGTGGGAACCTTCCTGAGTGGACACCCCAAGTGAGACCTAGAGCTCTATGAAAAGTGTAAAGTGCCACACAAATCTGAGAAATAACACATAAGCCAAAGTTAGGTCAAATATTCTTAAGATAGAAAAATGACTTTTGATAGAAATTAATTTGGGGGCATACCAGTTCACTGTACATACACTTATCCATCTGTTTCTTCTTGTAAAGAGAATAATCTTTGAGAGACACTTGCTCTTATATTTATCGGACCATAAATGTCACAGATTAATGCACTTTCATTTTGAAATGAAAGTCTGCTATTTTTTTTAAAAAATGCCAAGTGAAATAAGTCAGACGGAAAAGTACAAGAACCACGATTTCACTCATATGTGGGATATAAAACTGAAAGCAACAAACAAACAAGCAAAACAGACTCACAGACACAGACAACAGTATGGGGGTTACTGGAGAGGGAGGGCTTGGGTGAAGAGGGTAAAGGGGATCACGTGCATGGTGACAGAGGGGGACTACACTTTGGGTGGTGAACACACAATTCAATACACAGAGGATGTATTATAGAATTCTACAGTTGAGACTTATATAATGTTACTAACCAATGTCACCCAATAAATTTAATATAAAAATTTATAAATCATGCTGCTGAGGGGAAAGAAGCAGTAGTAATCTGCTCTTTCTCTTTGGCACAGTGGTTCCCAGCCTTGGGGAACGTTATAAAAAATACCAATGCCTGGGTCCTGCTAGGACAGAAAAAATATTCAAAATTAGACTGTTTAAGAGATAGGATCTTCTGTGGGTGTGTGCACAACAATCAGAATAACCTAGTGTAAAGGTGTAACACAGCACATGTAACTTTAGCCATAAAAATGTGTATGTAACGATGCACATACTAGAGTTTTGGTGTCTGTCTGGTTTTATTTTTTTATTATGTATGTATGTATGTATTTATTTATTTGGCAAGGCAACCCTTGGTTGACCTCACAGATTGCAAGGACCTTGTCAGTTTACAATCCCTAATTTTTTATTTTATAATTTATTTATTTTTTACACCTACATCACCC
The DNA here is from genome assembly GCA_003508835.1 of Eonycteris spelaea. NCBI lineage: Eukaryota > Metazoa > Chordata > Mammalia > Chiroptera > Pteropodidae > Eonycteris > Eonycteris spelaea. Next base: position 1,462,531 of record PUFA01000302.1, on the reverse strand, counting down.
CGTCTTCCTAGATGGTCTCCCATCCAAGTACTAACCAGGCCCGACCCTGCTTAGCTTCCTTTATTAGACGGGATCAGGCTTGTTCAGGGTGACATGACCATAGATGGTTTCTGTCTGGTTTTAATTCACCTGCTTAACAATTAAAGAGAGCGAGGAGAGAAAAAAAGTGATTTCTAACTCCTCTTCATCTTTGAGAACTCGTTCTAGTAAAGGAAAATGAGGTTTAATGAGAAGAGGCCAAAAATAGTATAAAGTGAAAAATCAGATTGAAAATTTCAAGAGTCTGATCTCAAAATGAAGGCTCACTCCTGTGATTCTACCATAACTTTATTCTGATCATTTCAATTTGATATAAATTCTGCTTCACCCCTTTTTTCTCATTGTCAGCCAAAAACATTAGTGTTTCCCTGATACACGTCTGAATCTGCAGAAATTAAGATGATATATTTCTGCGTTAAAACTGAAAGAGGAAAAGAGTGTGAAGGTTCATCAAAAAGTTAAAAGTAGAACCAACACGTGATCCAGCCATCCCACTTCTGGATATTTATCCAAAAGAATTGAAAGCAGAGACTCAAAGAATTATCTATGCTCCCAATGGTCACTGCAGTATTCATAACAGCCAAGAGGTAAAAGCGACTCAAATGTCCATCGATGGATGAATGGCTAAACAAAATGGTATATACATACAATGGAATATTATTCAGCCTTAAAAAGGAAGGAAATCCTATCATATGCTACATATGTGGATGAACTTTGAGGATATTATGCTAAGTGAAATAAGCCAGTCACAAAAGAAAAACACTATATGATTTCATTTATACGAGGTATATAAAGTAGTCTACTTCATAGAAACAGAAAATAGGATAGTGGTTTCCAGGGCCTAGGGGAGGGGGAAATATAGAATGGTCATTTAAGGGGTATAGAGTTTTAGTTTTGCAAGGTGAAAAAATTCTGGAGCTCTTTTTCACATCAATGTGAATGTATTTAATATTCCTGAACTATACACTTAAAAATGGTTAGGTTGGTAAATTTCATGTTATGTATTTTTTACCAAAAAACAATCTTGGCTTCAAACATCAGAAACATAATCTGGGACACCTAAAGAAAGAAAATTTTGAAAGACTATTTGACCACTCATGGACCCTCTGGGAAGGCTAAAGATCCAGACTTCGCCTGTAAGAACAAGAAAGCCTGGGAATCAGGAAATTAGGTATTTGTTCCCTTGAAGTTTGAGAGTGTTGAGTGTTCCTTTGACTGGGAAGCATCTAGTAATAAATCTTAGGTTTGTAAATACCATAAAAAAAGAAAACAAAAAACTAAGGAAGTGTGAGCTAAAGGAAGTCAAAGGGTTTAGATAGCAGGTGCACTCCATTCTAAATTAGGATGGGAACAGTCCTGCGATTGCAGACTCGGAAACAATGAATGGCAGAGGACCTGACCTTACTCCTAAAAGATATTCCATTGTGATGTAAGTATTTTGATCTAAGTCTGGATCTGTTCTCACTGTAGTAAAAAAAAAGTTTCTCCAAACACCATATAATTTCACTTATATGTGGAATCTAAAGAATAAAATAAATGAACAAACAAAACAGAAATAGGTTCATAGATACAGAGAACAAACTGATGGTTACCAGATAGGAGGGGGCTTGGGAGACGGGGTGAGGAAGGGGAACGGATTAAGTAGTACAGATTGGTAGTTATAAAACAGTCACAGGGATGTAAAGTACAGCATAGGGAATATAGTTAATAATATTATAATAACTAGACTAATCAGGGGGCTGGCTCACTTTGTAAATTATATAGATGTCTAACCACTGTGCTATTCACCTGAAACTAATATAAGACTGAATGTCAACTGTAACTGAAAAATTAAAAATAATTAAATAAATGAACAGAAAAAAATAACTGGAGAAAGAAGTCTCTCTTTGGTGGGAACTAAACACAAAATGTGATTCATATTGAATTTTTTCCCAAAAGTTACACAAAGGGAAGTAATAGTGCCAACTGTGAGAACTGAAGTGGAAATCGGATCTCAGCCCAACCAGAAACACCAATGGGGACAATAGACAATAACTGTGACTCTGATGAAATTCATTTCTCAGCTGAAGGCACTGGGCCGATGTTTCTCTTGCTCTATTCTTAGTATGAAATCTCACATTTTCCCTTTCAGGGAAACGGCTCTCTTCAGTTTGAAACAATAGATATTCACACTGCATTCTGTATTTTCTGGGTTCTCGGTGTTGCCTAAAATTCCATGACCTCCTCTCTTCCCCCCACAAGATATGACTGAGATTTCCCCTTCTGCAGGGGGTCACAGCTGTTTTCAGAACATGGGTGTGCAGTGTCGCGGTAAGTGACACAAAGCCATGCAGCAGGAGCAGTGATAAAGTGAGGGAAGGCTCAAAAGCTGTGTCCTATTCATCTTTTCATCTTCAGTGCTATGCTTGCCACTGACTGGCATTCAGTAAAGGTTTGCTGAATGAACAGGACAAACAAATTGGGTATCTTTATACACAGCACATCAAAAGGAGCTGGAAGTTTTCAAGCAAAAGTGGTTGTTATATATTAAGACTGCTCAATAAATGCTATGGGCATGTGTGGTGGAACGAACTGGATTTCCTAGTGACCATACCCGCTATTGTCTTTCAGGCTGCCTACCAAATATCTACTCTCCAATTCCCTCTCAAATGAAAATCCCAGTGTTTCACTTAGCATATTGTTTCTAGACTAAAAGATTATATTTGTCAGATTCCACCGCAGCTAGGTAAGTTAGAGTACTTCAATAAATAAGCTGAAGTAATGGGTGGAAGTTTGGGAAGTCTTAGGAGGGAGGTAGCATATGCTCCTTCCTCTCTTCTTCTATTCTGCTGCTCAGAAGTACGATGTGATGGCTGGAGCTACAGCAGCCATTTGACACCATAGGGATCAGGACCATATCCTAGGGATGGCAGAGTGGAAAACTGGAGAGAGCCTAGGTCTCTTATGACCATGGTGCTGTCATAGCAGCCTTCAACTGCTCTCTTCTAAACTTATTTGAGAAATAAACTTCTGTCCTTCTAGCCACTAGTTTTAGGGTCTCTACTACAGCTGAACCCAAATCTAAATGATACAGTTCTGGTCTCAAAAAGTACAGAGTTATACGAGAGGTCTCAACCCACACCCTCTCTCCCCATCCTCTACTTTATAAAGGCATCCTGGCTAAGACTGTGCTCATGATATATTCCTGGTAGTTTAACTTGACTGGCAATTTCCTGGCTCCTGACTCCTCTCCCCTGCTCCTAGAAGCCAGTGCAGTGCCATTGTGCTTAGCAAAGACTCCCTTTGGCCTATCTGCCTCCCTCTCTCCTGACTTCTTCTAGGCCTGCCTTCTCCATACGGCAAAATTATCCAGCACCCCCTTGTAATCTGATAAAACTGATTCACAGTAAGAGAACGAACGGCTAATACAGTCGTCCCACCTTGTCTGTGGGGGAAATGTTCTAAGACCCCCAGTAGATGACAGAAATTATGGGTAGTACTGAACCCTACTATATATGCAGACCTATGATAAAGTTTAAATTATAAATTAGGTAAAGAGATTAACAATAAAATAGAACAATTTTAACAATTGACTGCAATATAAGTTATGGTCTGTCTCTCAAAGTATTTTATTATACTGCACTAACCCTTCTTGTGATGTGAGATGATACAATGCCTACGTGATATGAGACGAAGTGAGGTGAATGGCATAGGCATTGTGACGGCTCTCATGACCTTCTGATGATACATCAGAAGGATTATCTGATGATCCTTGATCATCAAGCCATAACAATGTTGATGGCTGGGTGTCAGGAACAGATGATGTCAATGAATAAGGATTCTCAAAAGGTCAAGGTTTTGGGGTTTTTTGCCAAAACCTTTTGGAAGAACATTGTAATCAGCGGTCATTGTCTTTTTAACTTATTAAAATGTTGCTACAGAGGTTGTAACCCTTTGGTGATCATACGGCTGACGTTAACGCTGCGTTCTGAGGGTTATATTCCATAATTTTTGTAAAGTAAGGGTTACTTAAACACAAGCACTGATATCACGACAGTCAATCTGATATCCGAGATGGCTACTAAGTGACAAATGGGTGGGGGCATACGCAGCGTGGACACACTGGACAAAGGGATGATTCACGTCCCGGCTAGACGGAGCAGATGGTATGAAATTTCATCATGAGGCTCAGAATGGCGTGTGATTTAAAACTTTTTTCATTTAGTATTTTTGAACTGTGGTTGACTGCATATAACTGAAACCACAGAAAGAGAAATGGCGGATAAGGAGGGACTCTTACAGTCTTAATCTGGAGAGAAGGGTAGGAGGACACACAGATTGTATGATTCAGAATGCATTTGTAACAGGTAGAGTGAAATATGGCTGTGAAACAACTTGCCTAGGTTACAGAGACAGTGAGGCACACACCTGAGACAAGAATCCAGGCCTTCTAGCTCCTGGTTCAGCATTCTTTCCTTCAAGCCGCGGGATCAGGCATCCTGGGCAGTCCACTTCAGAATCGGTGTTACCAAGTCCAAGTTCTGATATTCAGATATAACAGGTTATACAGAAATCTATTTTTCAATTAACCATTTTAAGCACACAATTCTGTGTAATCAAATACATTCATATTGTTGTGCAATCATCACCATTATCCATCCACAGAACTTTTTATCTTCCCGAACTGAAAGTCTCTCCCTATTAAAAAAATTCGCCATGCCCACTCCCTCAGCTCCTGGCAACCACCCTTCTACTTTCTGTCTCTATGAACTTGACTAATCTAGTCATCTCATATAAGTGGAATCATATGGCATTTGTCCTTTTGTGTCTGGTTTCTTTCAATTAACATAACGTCTTTAAGGTTCATCCATGTTGTAGCATGCGTCAGAGTTTCATTGGTTTTTAAGACTGAATGATGTTTCAGTGTGTGGATGTATACGGGAATTGTTTTTAAAGAAAAAATACATACATACGCACCTAAGTACATATATCTATATGAGCAAAGATACTGAAGGTATCTGACACTGTACAAGGGGTTTGAATTTTGAGTCTATGGTTTATGCAGTGTAGACATAAGGAGCTATTACCTTTGCACATATCAGGTGCCAGTGAAGAAAGAGGATACCATGTGGGCCCATCTTCTAAAAGCTCACAGTTGACCTGGGAGGCAGACACAAGCACCTTTAATACAATATGATGAACATTATGTCAAAAGAGGCAAAACAGATGACTTCTCCCTAGGAGGCAACAGAATGATTTCACAAAGGTTGACCTTTGACTGAAGATGGGGTATCTGGACTGGTGACCTAACTCTCGCGGGGAGGGGGGGCAGGTGTTCCAGTTGCGATGGCTGCAAAAACAAATTATCTCAAAACTTGGAGACATAAAAATAACCACCTATTATGTTCATGGATTCTGTGAGTCGTCAATTTTGTCATGGCACAGCAGGGACAGAGTGTTGTTACTCCTCTTTCTCAGCTGGAAGACTTGAAGGCTGGCTCAGTCACATGTGACAGTTGATGCCTGCTGTCTGCTAGACAGTAGCTAGCACTGTCAGTGGAACACTTACATGTGGCCTTTCCATGTGACCTGGGCTTCCTCACAGCATGGTATCTGGGTTCTGCGGGTGAGCACAGCGAGACAACCAGATGCAAGCCACGTTACCTTTTACGACTCAACCTCGGAAGTCATGCAGTGCCGCTTCTGCTGCATTCAGTTCGTTAGGGCGAAGTCACTAATGTCAGCCCATATTCAGAGAGGAAAATCAGTCCCCACCTTTTGGTGGCCAGGGTGGCCAGATTCTACAAGAACATGTAGAATGAGAAATACTGCTGTGACGGTGTGTGATCATAGCAGGTTTGGCAGTACATGCCTGAAGCTGAAACCACCTTGGCAATGGGGACCCTCTTTGGGACAATGGCTGAACCTATGCGTATAATCAGTTATAGCGGTATAAAAAGCCTTGGACCACCACTCCAGCCCTCTCCATGACTAATTTCAGTAGTGACTAGGTGGTAATGATCACATGTGTGTCGTTCATTTAGAGTGAGAGAGAGAGAGAGAGAGAGAGAGAGAGAGAGAATGAATATATGAGAATGCTGGACTGCCTACTAATTTGGGTATGGGGGTGTTTGAGCAAATAGATTACAGGAAAGTGACACTTGCAACTCCAAGATGGTGAAGAGGTCATACCTGCTACAACGTCCATATGCTAATTTATGGGCCTGCCCTCTCCTCATTAGAAGCTCTTTTGAGGACTAAACTCATCTGGTCTCCCCAAGGGGTTTAACAAGTTTGGCCTTTGGAATCACACAACCATCGATTTAAATCTCAACTCTAGACTACGGCCATGCCACCCTGAACAAGCCCAATCTTGTCTGATCTCAGAAGCTAAGCAGGGTCGGGCCTGGTCAGTACGTGGATGGGAGACCACCTAGAAAGACCAGGTGCTGTTGACGTAAAAAAATAAAAAATAAGGGATTGTAAGCTGACAAGGTCCTTGCAACCTGTGAGGTCAACCAAGAGTTGCCTCGCCTAAAAAACAAACAAACAAAATAAGTAAATAAATAAACCTCAACTCTACAACTTCCTAGCTATGTGGCCTTAGATACATGATTGTGCCAGACTTAAATGTCCTCGTCTCAGAATTATTAAAAGGATCAAATGAGATGATTTTGCCCTGTACCTAAAAGGCACTCACTAAATGTTAGCTCCTTTTGCACTCAAAAATGTCTAATAGCCAGACACTCTTGGACTCCTCCACCCTGCCCTCTCTCCATTTAGTTTTATTTCCCATGAGTACTTTCTCCCACTCCTCTGATGGCCTATGCGCCAGAAACTTCCCCTGCACCCTGCAGGCCAGGGGAAGGCCCTAGAAGTTTTACTCCTCCCCTGTTCCCATCACGGTATGAGGAGGAGCTGGGAAGGCAGGAAGGGGCCTGGGTTTCAGGACTGAGAAAGAAAGAGGAGCTGGCAAGCCGTGGGGTATCTGGACTGGTGACTTCAATGGCAGGGCTGAAACTGAGGAGGGATGGGTGGAGGTTGAATTATTAGAGCAAATGAAGTTTTTTACTCATTGATGAAATGAATATTGATTGCATCTCACTAGGTCCCAAAGACTATGCAAGAAGTTGAGGATACAGCAATGAGGAAGAACAAAGTCTCTAACCTTTGCAGAGTTTGGAATTTATATTAGTCATTAGTATGGTATACATGGGGGATAGCTGGAAGGAAGATGATATATAGACAAACAAAATATAATATAGTGATAGCACGACAAAGAAATAAAACTACCTTATGTTGGGTGATCAGAACCCACCCAACCAAAGATCAATTTAGGTTAAGACCTGGATGATACAGACCTAGACTTGCAAAGGTCCAGGGCAGGGTGGCTCACTCCCAGCACGATTGTCATTTGGGGCCAGATCATTCTCTGTTGGGAGGCTGCCCTGTGCACTGGAAGTTTAGCAGCAGCATCCCTGGCCTCTGCTCACCAGATGCCAGTAGCACTCATCCTCCCAAGTTGGGACAACCAAAAATGTCTCTAGACCTTGTCAAGTGTCACCCGAAGGATCAAATCACCTGATTGAGAACCACTGGGCTGAGGCAAGGGCATTCCTGGCAGAAGGAACAAGGATCCCAGCCTGCCTGGCCTCACCAGTTCCAGCTGTCCCTCCTTCTGGATGAATCTTGTCAACCGCGACAAGTGGCAATAGACCTTAGTCAGGAAAGGGGTAAACCAGAAAGTGGGAATACTTCCTGGTTCAGCATTTCAGCTGTGAGCTGCTCTTCTCTACTCAGCCGGAAACTGGGGCCAGTCTCAGAATATGATAGGACACATAGTCATGGGTCTGGGCTCTGTGTCACTTCTCTGAAGAAGACTCCCCTCCTCTCTCTCCATCAAACACAGAAAAGGGTTAAGCAGCCACTGAAGACCAGATTTTTAGTTGCTTTTAGTAGTTGTCTTAATTAGAAAAAATGTAAACAATTCTAATTGTTAATCCTGCAAACTCACCATCTTTAAATATCATCAGTTTCTTAGAAATAGGTTAATGAAATGAAATAAGCCACAAAGAAAAACAATTGAGTCAATATCACTTAAACTTCCTAAGTACATTTTGATTGCATTTTGAGAAATTCCCTGTCTCATTTCAGAGACTATATACAACACCACATGGGACCGAACGGGGTGTCAGGGCAAAGTTGACAACAGGGCAATGCAGGACACGGAGTCTTTTATTTTTCCATTTTTTAATTGTAATAAAAAATACATAACAAAATTTATCATTTTAACCATTTCCAAGGATACAGTTCAACAGCATTAAGTATATTTACATTGTTATGCAACAGACCTCCAGAACTTTTTCATTGTGCAAATCTGAAACTACCCATTAAACAAGAACTCCCCATTTCCCCTCCTCCCAGATCCTGGCAATCACCATTCTTTGTTTCTATGAATTTGACTAATTAGATACCACATATCAGTGGAATCGCTGTGACTGGCATATTTCACTTAGCATAATGTCCTTAAGGTTCATCCATATTGTAGCATGTGACGGAACTCTCTTTTTAAATTTTTGTTTTGGATTTCCTTCCTTTTTAAGGCTGAGTAATACTCCATTGTATAGATATATCACATTTTGTTTATCCATTCACGCCTCGATGGACATTTGGGTTGCTTCTACCTCCTGGCTAATGTGAATAATGCTGTTATGAACATGGGCTTGCAAATACAGTCTTTTAAAAAAACATCTTTATTGAGACATAATTCACAAACCATATAATTCACCCTTTTAAAGTATACAATTCAATAGTTGTCCATATATTCAGAGTTGTGCAACCATCACAATTTTAGAATATTTTCATCATTCCCAAAAGAACCTTATTAGTGGTCACTCACCCTCCATGCCCTGACTCGTGATGGTCAGTTCTCTGTGTCAACTTGCCTAGACTACAATTCCCGGTGCTCAAACTCTAATCCAGGTACAGCTGTGAAGGTTACTTTGAGATGTGATTAAAGTTCATAATCAGTTGACTTTAATGTAAGTGGGCCTGATTCAATGTTGAAAGGCCTAAGATCAGAACTGATGTTTCCCTGAAGAAATCCTAGTTGTGGACAGCTTACGCTGGAGAGTCCCAGCCTGCTCTTCCTGACAGCCTGCCCTGTGGATTTTGGACTTGCCTAGTTAACAATCACCAAAACCAATTCCTAGCAAAACCTCTTGATATATATCTTCTATTTGTTCTATTTCTCCACTTGAACCCTGATTGATACACTCTACTCCACTCTCACCCACCACAGTCCTAAGCAACCCCCTGATCTACTTTCTGTCTCTATGGATTTGCCTATCCTGGACACTTCAAATAAATGTATGTGGTCTTACAATATAATACATGATTGGCTTCTTTCACTTAGCATAATGTTTTCAAGTGTTATCAATTTAGCAAGTATCAGTACTTCATTCCTTCTTATGGTTGAATAATAGTTCACTGTATGAGAATACATTTTGCTTATCTATTCATCTGTTGATGGACATTTAGTCGTCTCTTCTGTTTGGTTGTTACATAATGATGCAATGGACACTTGTGTACAAGTTTTACTGTAGATCATGTTTTCATTTCTCTTGGGTATACACCTAGGAGTGGAATTTCTGGGTTATATCATAATTCTATGCTTAACAAATGTGAGGAACTGATGGACTGTTTTCTCCGCACCCACATCAACATTTGTTATTGTCTAGCTTTTTTATTATAGTCATCCTAGTAGATGTGGTGTCTCATTGTGGTTTTCATTTGCATTGCTCGAATGACTCATTATGTTGAACATCTTTTTCATGTGTTTATTGGCCACTCGTATATCTTCCTTGGGAAAAAGGTCTGTTCAGATCCTTTGCCCAGTTTTAATTGGCTTATTCGTCTTTTTATTGTTGAGCTGTAAGTTCTTTTTATATCTGAATATAGTCTCTTATCAGATATATGACTTGTAAATATTTCCTGTACTCAATGGGTTGTCTTTTAACTTTCTTGATAGTATTGTTCAGAGCACAAAAGTTTTAAAATTCTGAGGTAGTCTAACTTCTCCATTCTGTTGCTTGTGCTTTTGCTGCTGTCTCTAAGAAACCATTGTCCAATCCAAGGTCACGATCTACTCCTATGTTGTCTTCTGAGAGTTCTAGTTTTAGCTCTTGTATTTAGTTTTATGATCCCACACAGTCTTCTAAAAGTCTTACCTATTTGGTAGTGCTTTCCCAGGGAAATATTTATGGCACCATCAAAAAGAAACAAACAATCGGACTATTGTGTTTAAAACAAAATGTGCAATGTGTGCTCTTTAGCATTCTGATCTAGGCTGAGAACAATATCTGAAAGGAGCCAGGGCTCTCTCTGTAGGACGAATGCATGCTTTCACAAGTATGTCACTTTTGAATGGAGTGCAGTTTATGACCTATTTACTTATAAACCAGCCCAAACAGCTTGCCTCCATAGCGTGAGGGAAGGAAGAAAGACTCTATTGTGAGAATCAGAAAAAAAACCAATCACTAATTTGGTCTAAACAAGGGAGCTTAGAGTTTTCTGTGGCTTTCAAAAACTACTTTCTTTTTGCTTGAGGAAGACAAATAAAAACTGTTTTTTAATGTCTTGTGACCTGGAAATATTTAATGTAAATATAACCATCCTTGTACTTGTTTTTCCTCTAAAGCCAAGAAGAAAAATGGCACAACATAAATAAAACAAAAACCATCTCACTATGCTGCTTCTTTCTGGGAGGTCACCGACATTATCCCCACATTCGGCGATTTGCTAAAATGTTTCATAGGACTTGGCATATAGTTGTAATCATGGCTTAGGTTTATTACAGCAAAGGGTACATGACAAGACCAGCAAGGGGAAAAGACACAGGCGGAGTCTGGAGAAACCCATGCACAGGCTTCAAAGGCTCTCTCCCTGCTGGCTTAGGAGGGGTCACACTGAGCATGTGCTGTTCCCCAGTAGAAAAAATGCAGCCACGTGTACAGTGCTTCTGTGTAGGAAAGCCCATTAGAGACTGAGCACCCCAGCGTTTATTGGGGGCTGGTCACACAGGCATCCCCTGTGTAGCAACTACCCAAATCCTGGATTCCCAGGAGGAAATCAGGTGTTTGCTGTAAATCACACCATTTGCACAATCTATGCGACCTGCTATGTTAACTCTTCTGCACAGGCCGCAGCACTCGCTCAAGCTCTAATTTGAAGTTGACTTAGGAAATGTTCAAATTCGATGTCTAGTGATATTCTCAATTCGTCATTATTTCAGTGGGTTGAAGCTCATGCTATCTATAAATAAAAAAACAAGTGTATTACAACAGTAAATATTATATGGTGGCATGTGTAAACTACGAAGAGATGTTTAAGGACAGTGGCATATCTTATTATGCAAACAAATACTAATTTTAATTTAAACATATCTATTCATTGAAGCAGGACCTGCAGGATCTCAACCAGTACTTTTAGCCAGGCCTTTAAATTCCTATTCATACTGGGAAGTAATAAGACATTAAATCTTGTCTATATGCAATCAAGTTAAGGAATGAGCTAGAGAAATACATCAAGGGGGCTCCAAAAGCCTGACCCCGGTCTCGCTCTTGCTGCACTTGCTGGGGATAGAAGGTGTTCCAATGGGAAAACAGTGATCACACAAAGAGAGCATGAGTTAGGTCCTAACTCAGTACAAGTAAAATCATCCATCCAAAGCCAATGTTCCCTGTTTTACCAGGCCTGTTTCCTTGGATTACTCTCCTTTCTTCTCTAAAAAAATTAGCGTAGGTCCCCGGCACTGCTCCCCAGACACAGACTCAAGAAAGTTTGTGTGGGTGAGTGCCAGCTGGGTGAGGAAGGTGCTCAGGAGTGCAGCTAGACCACGTGCCCTAGCCTGCCCAGAGGGAACCACCCCACTTCCCGGCCACCATGGGCGCAGCTGTCCCTGGCCTGCAGCTCACGCTCGGCCTCTTGCTGCTGGGGACGCTGTTCCATGGGCTGATGCCAGCAGCTACTCCCCGGTACAGGAACCAGCAACAGGCATTTTGCAACGCAGATGTAGTGATTAGGACCAAAGTGCTCAGTTAGGATTTGGACTCCGGGAATGACATCTACGGGAACCCCGTCAAGAGGATTCAGATGAGATCAAGCAAATAAAGATGTTCGAAGGACCTGACAAGGACACAGAGTTTATCTACATGGTCCCCTCCTCTGCCATATGCAGGGTCTCACTGGACTTTGGAGGGAAAAAAAGAATATCTCATTGCAGGAAAGGCCGAGGGGAACGGCAAGATGTACATCACCCTCTGTGACTTCATCGTGCCCTGGGACACCCTGAGCACAACCCTGAGCACCACCCAGAGCACCACCCAGAAGAGCCTGAACAGCAGGTACCAGATGGGCTGCGAGTGCAAGGTTACGTGCTGCCCCAGTATCCCCTGCTACATCTCTCTGGGCCAGTGCCTTTGGGTTGACTGGGTCATGTAAAAGAATAGCAACAGGCACCAGGCCAAGTTCTTTGACTATATCAAGAGAAGTGACCAGCTCCTGTGGTTGGCACCACAGAGCCCCGCCCCCGAGCAAGACCTTCTTGCCATCAAGGGCCCGTAAGCAGGCCAACAACAGCACCTCTGTGGCCAACTGAAAAGCCTCCAAGAGTGAAGACTGGTCCAGCTCTGACATCCCTTCCTGGAAAAAGCATGAATAAAACAGTCATCAAAAAAAAGTGTATATGCACCAAAAAAGGAAAACACTGCCTAGGTACATTTGCTTTGTCTTCACACCTAAATTGTAAACTGTATTTCTCACCCCTGCCCACCGTAACAGTATATCTAAACCATAGACTTAATAAATCTAAGTGGGGGAAGTCAGAGCCCAACTCCCGTTTTTAGATTTGGAAGGCAGAAACACAGGGACACATGCTCTCAGGTTGGTAGCAACAGAACGAATCCAATGCCTAAGAGTATCCTCAAAGGTGCGACTGAAACCAAACTGTAATGCAATTTTGTACTTTAAATTCACTTGGCACACATTTTCAATCTATACATTGGTGCATTAGGTCAGCACTATGGGTACACTAAGACGATACCTCCCTGGCCTCGGGAGGTTATAGTCTACTAGTATCATGTGTGAACTAACAAGGATAGAACATGTATGAAGCCTACGAAACCTAGAAAGTGATCCAAGAGTCCAGAGAGAAAACGTTTTCATGTGGAAATTCAATTCTTCAGAATGTAGGTGATGGTGAATCTAGCGGAGTACAAGACAAAGTTAAAAAGTTTTCAAGGTGCAAGCTTTTTCCTAAATCTCACATCCTCTAGGACCGCAGAATGAGTGGTAACAAGAACGATGTCCCAGGGGAAACGGCATCCGCATAAGAAATCTATTTGTAATAAGTTAAGCATCTTAGTCAACGGGAGCACAAAGAGCCAGGACCAAGTGAGGAGTGGAAAACTGTGCCACATGATAAGCTTGAGGGAAGGTGTGAGAAAGGACAACATATTTTCCTCACCAACAGAACAAGCAGTGCATGAAGCAGGGAAGGCCCTGGGAGCACCATGGCCACTTCCGTTATGGCCACTTGGTTATGGCCACTTCCAGCTCCAAAGGGCCTCGGCAAGACTAACAATGCACTAAGCAAAATCTGCTTTTCTTCCTGGAAACAGCCAGACTTCCAATCCCAGGGCACATACCCCGAAACAGATCACGGCCTCCCTCTCTAGCAATGTTGCGAGTGAGGGTTGCCTTCCTGATGAAGGCTCAGAAATAAATCTGAGGTATGACCTCCAAATGTCATAGATACAAAGATATACCATAACCTTCTAAAACTTTTAAAAATGGGGAGAAATGTATCATATTGCATTACAGGAAGGGCCCCATTTGACATATGAACCAAAGTTACAAAGTCAAAGAGATTTTTATTTTTCGATTTTTTTTAGGTTTTAAAACTTTTTATTGCCTATTTTAAAAATTATGCATTCCAATAATTAAAATCATTTGAACAACAACAAAAAAATGGCACTCTGATTAAACTGCATTTTTACAGCCTGCAGGACAACTCGGACCAGCTTGATTTTACTCTAGTTTTCACTGTCGTCCCACCCAGCTTCTGCCTTCACCAACATGCAAGTTCTGCTTTCCCTGCCAGCCTGCAGGTGGCCGGGAGGAAGTGCGCCTTTGTTGTCAGTACTTGGATGAGAAAAGGGGCAGCACAATCATTTAAACTTGATCCGACCTCTCTGATCTTACAAAGTTAAACAGCTAAAAGAAGTGAAATAAGAGGCAATCCTTGTGAATGTACTGGGCATTACTGGCGGTGCTGCCTCATTACGATTTGCCTGCTCGCTTCTCGTGTTCAATCATTTCTTCTGATGGCAGTGGAGTTTCTCTTGCGTTTCTGTATTCTTCAATTTCGACTTTCCAGAACAAGTGAGTCCGATCTGCCTGGTGGCTGTCGCGGAGTGCTCAAAGTAAAAGGACTTTTAATATTAACTTCCTTGCTTCTCTTAGAATTTGTTTTTAGATGTCCGTTATATTTATTTGTCCAGTGTTAACTGGCATAGGGTTTCAAAAGTCAAAGAGTTTCACTAAGTCTGCTGCAAAACACAGAGGGCTCTCATGTCTTCCTCTCGCTAGCCTTTCCTTGAGTGAATACCATCTTCGAAATCCCCTTCCCTCTCGTCTTCCTGGGGTTTCGAGAGAAAGTAATGTACATATTCTGACACTATCATTACCTGAAGGCCATTTTCTCATAATTTAGAAGAGATATGGGAAATAATTAGACTGATATCTAAAAGCTGCTATTTTCCCCGTAGTAAACAAAACATTTAAAATCATTCCTCCAACCACACTCAAATTTGGGGTCACTAACAAAATCCAGTATTGTGTCATCTAAGCTTTGGAAGGACTCATTGTGACTTCACTTTTGAGTGTGGGAGCAGTCTCTGAATCCTGTATTTCTCTCCATCTTTGCCTTTTACTTCTTCTTCCATCTGTCCTGTCCATTCCCAGACAGGCCGACACCGAAGGGAGTCTTCCAAGATACATCTGAGAGGAGGGAGTGTACAGACTGACTCTGCGAAATACTGTCTGAAGACTATGTCACAGATTGGAGGCAGACAGGGAGAAGAGTCACCTCCTTCACTAATTTTCTTTAGGCCATCTGGATATGTCATTGACCCATTAGGGAAATGCTTTGATTACACGGGCCACTACTGGGCCGAGGTCCGGCATGGCACTTAAAGTAGACAAAACTGCTGACCAAGCGGCCTACGCACCTGATTCTCCTCTGCCCAGCGCGTGGTCCTTCAGCCGCCCTCGGTTCTTCCATCTACTACTATGGTTTCGATTTGTCCCACGGAGTGACAAAGGTGATAAGATGGATAAACATATTCTTTAGTGCTCCTAGTCCCTTTTTTCCCCCACTGAAGCAACTGCTTTCAGTTTTTTATATTTTACTTTTATCAATTATAATGGACATACACTGTATTAATTTGAGGTGTATAAAACAGTAATTAGATATTTCTATAAAAACTGCTTTTAAATCCTGATTTTTGACAAAGTAATCTTTCTTTGGACTCCAATTACTACCTTATCACAGAACAGACCAAAAAAATCACATTTGTCTTTGTCTCTTCAGAGGTACTGAAATCACTCTGCATTGTAGAGAATGTTCCCTCCACAACCCCTAAGGTTATTTATGTATAACTATGCTGATTAAGTTATACATAAACTAGGTTGAGGCTCATGGTTTAATTATAAGGAGAAATGTTCATAAGAAACAATAAAAAGTGCAAATGTTAAGTAAAGGGCATTGCCTCAGGGCAGAGAAAAAACAATACAAGAACACTGAAGTCAGGAATAAGCCAAGGAAGGAAAGATATAAAATAGCTTTAAAAAGGATAAACTACGGCCATGTCACCCTGAACAAACCGGATCATGTCTGATTTCGGAAGCTAAGCAGGGTCTGGGCCTAGTGAGTACTTGGATGGAGACCACCTAGGAAGACCAGGAGCTGTAGGCATAAAAAATTTTAAAAATAAGGGATTGTAACCTGACAAGGTCCTTGCAATCTGTGAGGTCAACCAAGGGTTGCCGTGCTTAAAAAATTAATTAATTAATTAATTAATAATAAATAAAAAGGATGAAGAGTTAGAGAAATGCAAGATATTACAATATGCAAATTTTATGTTCCCTACAGTTTGGGACTCATGGAATGCATGCAAAAAAGTGTTAAATATAAAAAGAAGGCAGCACTGGATACAACCAACTACAAAAGAAAAAGATCATAGTATAAAGGGCAACTGAGTCCCCTACTGTCCTAAATATGGGCCAGGTATCACTAGGAGCTCACTCTGCGGCCACTCCCCCACCCCAACATCCCACTTGAAGGAGTTAAGAGGTTTTAAGGCAACGATTCAATATCAAATAAAGGGTTAAAAGGGGGAAGTGATACCTTATAGTCAGGAGGCAGTCAAATACCTTTTGATTAATGATTCCCAGAACATGCTGTGGTATGGGCTATTTCCTCATCTTCTCTAGATTATGCAATCTCAAGAATGAGGAAATTCATGGAACCTCTACTTTCTGGAAGTGATGTAGGAATCCAAGCCAATGAGAAAAGCCTGAAATAATAATAGCATATTTATAATGATATAATTTAGGTACAGCTTTAATATATTGAAATGATTGGTACAGTAACACAAAAGTCAGCATAAAAGGAAATCAAAGACCTTTGGGTCACTAATGGGATTATTCTAGGGAAATCTGCTCATTAATCTAGTAACAATGCTGACATTGTTCCTGCCATGTTGAATCTATCAAATGCATTTAACATTAGCACGTACATGTTCCATTTGTGAATTGCTATTTTACCAACCACTATCAATTCTGGAAGGTCAACAATGAGGAATTAAATTGATGCTATAAGAATACAAAGATGATTTCAATTTCCAAATCTGACTAAAATTTGGAAAGTCTCAATTCTGTTTTACATACTGTTCCCCCATCACCTTTCCTGGCTGGCTGACAAGTCAAGAGAGTCTCTTGCTGTTCCCACTAGCACTGGGAACATGGAGTTCAATGAGCCGTGCATTCAGAGGCCACAAAGGTGAATACAAGGCCTACATACAGAGAACGAACACACACAAGCACACAGCATTCCTCCACTGGCAGGGGACAGAGCCTACTTCATTATGCATCTCCCATTGGTATTCAAGAACCAAAGGCTCTGTACAAGCCCGTAGGCAACAGTGCCCAAGGGAGTCCGGTCACTATTTTCTTTTGTATATCTTCTGATCATTGTCAGGTAGACTATTACTTATAAGTTTTGTTCCTTATGCTGTCTATCACCTCCAGAGCCACTCTTCTAGACTTGACTCTGTTGTGGGGCAAAGACTCTGTAGACTGCCAGCTGATAGTGCCCTAAGAAGAGTCGATGGTTCACACACACGCGCGCGCACACACATACAGAGACACACATACCACGCACATGCATATACATGTACAGAGACATACCATATACATACCACACATACCCCACACAAATGTATACTCAGAGACACACACCACACATACACACACATACACCCCACAGGCACCAGATACCCTTAAAGTGTCACTTTATAATATCAGGTAAAAAAAAGCAGGGTAACTTTTTTTCGATTTGGAATTTTTTATTAAGTATATAAATAGCAACATGAGAACAAGGAGTACTAAGGTTTGTACATTATCTCTAGGTGACAGGATTTTAGATTAGTCCCCTTGTAGTTTGATATCACCCAAGATAACAAAGAGGCCTAGTATAGTTTTTCCTGAAGAAGAAAGCCAGTTTACAACATTCAATACTGACTTCTCTGCCATTTTTCTGTAGAAATACTGGCTTGTTGTACGGTGTTTCCAATGTTTTCCTATAACTAAAAGAAAAAGAAAAACATAAGTAATCTGTGCCAGGAAAAAGTTAAAATGACTAACATTTTGCATTTTGAAAAATTTTTAGGTTTAAATAGAGAAACCATATCAAACATTTATATTACCATTATATGACCCTGAGGATCATAAGGAGCCCCAGAAAAGTATAATTATTCCCATTTTATAGATGGGCAACTAAACACCGGAAGGTTTTGTGTTCATCAATACTACATTCACATTCTCAACTGGCTCTATCTGAGCATAATTAAACAGATGGATGGATGAATAAATAAAAAATAAATGCCTAAATGGCACAGCACACATCACATCTCATCTCTTCTGAAAACGAAAGAACTACATTTCCATTCATCTGCTGGAGGAGAATACAATTATATCCTTGTCAGTCTGATGTATACCTTTCCTCACGTCGCCCCATCATTCTTTTCTGGAATGGGACACACAGCAATCTAAAGACGCACTAAAGACAAATCGACTCCTCTCCAGATTGCTTTTTTCCGAATATATAATTAATCTACTTAGCAATTAAAGGTTTATAAATACTTTATGGGCCAGTGACTGACTACTCATTTCATCTTTTAAGATAAAACCAAAATTCTTAAACATTTAAACCACCAGCTTACCTTTTCTGTCTCAGTTTATTAATCTGCCTTGGACTTCTTTAAGAATTCAACAGATTTACTGCATTGTTAAAAGCTACAAACTGGAAACCTATATTTACTAGGATTCAATAGATCATGGTAGTCCACACTAGGAAATTATTATGCGAGCTAATGAGATAGATCTGTAAATACCAACAGGGAAAGATGTACACAACATATGAAGTGAAAAAAAAGCAAATTCATTCATTCATTCACTCAACATAGTTAAACACAGCACTCTATCTATGAAGTTTCCTTACCAAAAATTGAACCTAAATCTGATTAAGCCTTCAGATCCAACTATCAGCTTATGGGAAACGCAGGGAAGAGAAGAACAAAGAGAGAAATAGAATGACACTAAATGGATGCACTCAGCCACGTTCACAATTAGGAAATTCTAAAGGGCCAATAAGCCCAGGTTTTCAACAAATAAAAGAAAAATGAAGAAGGAACTATTATCGTTTAAAAGGGACTTAGGAGACCTATCGGTCGAATGCAATAGGTAGATCTTATTTAGATCCTGATTCAAACAAATCAACTGTAAAATGTTATTAATGAGACAATCAGGTAAATCTGCATACCATCTTGATATTACATGATATTAAAGATGTAGTGTTAATTTCTTTAGGTGTAGTTGCAAAATTTGTATTTATAATTATATGTGACTTCATAGAGCTTTCTGTGTACCTGCAAAATAATACAAGGAATATCATCTTATTCTGTCAAAAAAAAACCAGAAGCATGTATGGATGCATATTCACACACAGACAAAAAATGTCTGGAATGATACACTAAACTCCTAACAGAAATTACCTCTGGGAAAGGAATAGAGGACAAGACAAGCTTTAAAAATACCTAAAAAAATTTTCTTCACAACAAATATGCATCACTTGCATAATTAAAAATACATCTCCAACAAAGAGCTAAAAAATAAAGAATGAAATCAAGATTGTATATACCATAAGTTGAATGCGGGCCCAGAATATTTCTGAAAAATAAAATGGATATTTACATAGCTTCCCTTTATTCCATGTCTCATTATCCCTGTAGAGAAAGATAACCATATTCAATGAGCATAAAGTCTCTGGAGGATATATATGGCTTCCTTGCTGCTCACCCTCTAGTCTCTAATAGCGCACTGGATGCACATCTGGCCCCACTTGCCAGAGATGCCAGTTCTTGGGTGGGGCTTAGGCCTCTGCCTTTTAACAAGATCCCCAGTTAATTTGTTTGTATAACGACATTTGAGAACTACTGACTTGGCGTTACTATATGAAGGGGAAGAATGTGAAAGATGATCTGGATTTGTTCTCTGTAACCCCTAATGCAGGATCAGGACCATTGTGTAGGACTTCCAAAGAGACATATTTTTGTTTTAGTATAAGAAATAGCTTCCTACAGGGGATTTACGCTTGAGGCTGGGGAGTTGAGCCAGATGACCCCTCTCAAATTCTAAGATTATATGACTCTCTGGATCTTCTAAAATATGAAGACAGCTTGAAAAAGAAAAACTTCAAACCCAGGGCTTTCATAAATTTTAAATAGAAGCTAAGATTTATAATAAATGTAACACTGATATAAAATTTGTTTATTATAAAAGAAAATTTATATTCATTGTAAAAAATTAAAAATATAGAAAGTTACATTAAAAACCAAAAATTATCCATAATCCTATTATAAAAAGATGTATGCAAAAGTCCCTCTGATCTGCAGGGAATATGTTCCATGACCTGCAGTGGATGCCTGAAACCGTGGATAGTACCAAACTCCATACACACTATGTTTTTTCCTAGACATGCATACCTACGACAAAATTTAACTTATAAATTAGGCATAGTAGGAGACTAGCAACAATAACTAATAATAAAATAGAAGAATTATCACAATAGACTGTAATAAAAGTTATGCGACCCTGGTCTCTCAAAGTATCTTATTGTAGTATAGGTACACTGTAGATACGCTGGGCAAAGGAATGATTCACATCCTGGGTGGGACAGAGCAGGACGGCACGAGATTTAGTCATGCTACTCAGAACAGTGTGCAATTTAAAACTTGTAAACTGTTTATTTCAGGAATTTTCCATTTAATATTTTTGGATCACGGTTGACCACAAGTAACTGAAACCATGGAAAGTGAAACTGTGGATAAGGGGGTACTACTTATTTTGTTCCTTTTCCTGGCCTTTATCTTCTCTAAAAATTTATCATACTACCCTTTTCCTCTTCCATTTAACAATAATTGTGCACATCTTCCCATGCAATTAAATATTACTGAAACATAATAATATTCCTTTTATGGACATACCATAATTGAGTCATTTTCCCACAGCTGAATATTTAGATTGTTTCCAAATTCAATTCAATCTATTTGCCAGGAAATCACAAATGCTGCTAAACAATTTTTAATATATATATTTAATAATATTAATATAACTAGTGTTTTTGTACTTAGCAGTTATTCAATGAGTAAATATTAAACAGTTCAAAACAGTGGTTAATAAGGATGCTCAATGAACTTAGGGGAAGAGTAGTAGATGAACTTAGTGAGAACTTTAACGAAGAGATAG
Source organism: Eonycteris spelaea (assembly GCA_003508835.1). Classification (NCBI taxonomy): domain Eukaryota; kingdom Metazoa; phylum Chordata; class Mammalia; order Chiroptera; family Pteropodidae; genus Eonycteris; species Eonycteris spelaea. The sequence goes on along the minus strand of PUFA01000302.1, from coordinate 1,441,366 downwards.
AAAACATAAAAATCCAGATACAAAAGATAAAAAAGAACCAGTCAGAAATGAAGACTATAATAACTGAAATGAAGAATACATTATAGGGAATCGACAGATAAGATAAAGCAGAGGACTAAATCAGCGATTTAGAAGATAAGGCAGCAGAAAACACCTAATCGGAACAGCAACAAAAAAAAATCCAAAAATGTGAGGATAGTTTAAGGGTCCTCTGTGACAATATCAAGCAAACCAACATTTGCATCATAGGGCTATGAGAAGGAGAAGAGAGAGAGCAAGAAAGTGAAAACCTGTTTGAAAAAATAAGGACTGATGAAAAATAGACATACAACACCAGGAAGAGCAGAGTCTAAACAAGGTGAACCCAAAGAGGCCCACACCAAGACACAACATAATTAAAAGTGCCAAAGGTTAGAAACAAAGAGAGAATCTTAAAAGCAACAAGAGAAAAGCAGTTAGGAGCTCTCGTAAAACTGTCAGTCTATTTGTCAACAGAAGTTTTTTAGGCCAGAAGGTCTTGGCATGAAATAGTCAAAGTAATGAAAAGCAAGGACCTAAAACTAAGATTGCTCTACCCAGCAAAGCCATCACGTAGAATTGAAGGACAGGTAAAGAGCTTCCTAGATAAGAAAATCTAAAGAAATTCATCACCACCAAGCCAGTATCACAGGAAATGTTGGAAGGACTTCTTTAAGAAGAAAAAAAAGAGGGGAAAAAAGAAAAAATATGAATAAAATGGCAATAACTACATATCTATCAACAAGTATTTCAAATGTAAATGGATTAAATGCTCCCATCAAAAGACAGGGTGGCTGAATGGATAGAAAATCAAGACCCTTACTTATACTGCCTATAAGAGACTCACTTCAGATTGAAAGACACATAGAATGAAAGTAAAGGGATGGAAAAAGAGGTTTCATGGAAATGGAAACACACAAAAAAGGCTGGGGTACCCTTACTTATACCAAACAAAATAGACTTTAAAACAAAGGCTAGAACAAGAGACAAAGAAGGACCCAGTTATCCCACTTCAGGGTATTTACCCGAAGAAACCCAAAACACTACTTTGAAAGGACATGTGCATCCATATGTTCATTGCAGCATAATTTACAACAGTCAAGATATGGAGGCAGCCTGGGTGTCCAACGATGGATGAATGGATAAAGAGGTGGCATATATATACAATGGGATATTACTCAGCCACAATAAAGAAATAAATAAATACGGCCATCTGCAACAACATGAATGGAGCTAGAGGGTGTTGAGCTGAGTGTAGCAAGTCAGAGAAAGACAAATGTCATATGAGTTCACTTAGATGTGGAACCTAGAGAACAAAATAAACGAACGAACAAAACAGAAACAGATTCATAGACACAGAGAACATTTTGATGGTTGCCAGATGGGAGGAGGATTGAGGCTAGGTGGAAAAGGAGAAGGGATTAAAAAGTACAAATGGTAATTACAAAATAGTTATGGGAATGTAAAGTATAGCATAAGGAATATAGTCAATAATATTGTAATAACCATGTATGATGGCAGGTGGGTACTAGATTTATCAGGGTGATCAGTCTGTAAGTCACATAGATGTCTAATCACTATGTTGTATACCTGAAACTAATATAGTATGTCGACTGTAAGTAAAAATAAAAAATTATTTAAAAAAGGATAATTACACCTATGAATCCCGACACGATATCTCTATATAATCTTGAGCTTCTCTACAAAAGTCATACATTCAACAAATGCTTACTAAATGACTATTAGATGAACATAAGTATGCTCACTATACTGGTGTTCTTTAAAAATAATAAACCTAAGAAATAATTGCATTTTTAAATTGTTTGAAATAGTTTTGTAGACAAATAACAACTGTCAGGTTCTAGCTTGTCTAAAAGACCCAGGTACATCTCAGGAACAAACACAATTATGTAAGTCATGGCACCTGAGCCCAGAAATTAAAAATGGAATGAAATATTGTCCTGATCCTTATGTTTCCATATAAAGTTGAAACTGCTATAATTAATTATTTTATAATTAATCTATAATTAAATTAAAGACAATGCATTTCAGCTGGTGCTAACAATGATAAAAATAAACACAGAGTTTTCCTTTTCTTTACCTGATTAAAATGGGCAGAGCATGGAGTATTCTACTTATTTCCGGGTGAATTCTTCACATTTCCTGGCTTATAAAACAAAAAGTAAGATTATTAATACAGTTTGAAAAGAAATAATGAAACATCTAAAAGAAATAGTAGAACACCTCAAAGAGCCCATCCTCAGTATTTGGCTGAATACAAACATTCAATATTATTAGGCAAAATGACATATTTCTCAGAAAACTTAAGGAATTACTAAGATTCCCTGCTGTAGAGTGACTTATGCACAGAGGAGAGCAGGAAATAAAGCTCCAAGAATTCTCACTATACAGATTCAGCCAAACAGCTGATTCTATTTAAAAATTCAAATCAATAGTGAAAAGATTTCTTTACTACTTCATGCCATGGTCATTGTTAAAGAATGCTTGACAGCTATGGAGATACTTCCTGTAGGTACTCTGCTCTGGGTATCATCCACCATAGGGGCCAAATGACAAAACATGTTTATCTGAAAGAGGGTATAATCGAACCACACCCATTCTTCCTGGCAAACCATCTGGGAAACGTATAGTTAGTCATGTCATCCACGAGAAGAGATGTAGAAAGTTTCTAGTGGGGAAAAGTCCATGTACTAAATCTTTAAGGCTTCTCTTTCTTTCCTTTATGTTTTTTAAGACTTTAATTCTGTAAACATGTTAGTAAGACCTGATGTACATCAAAGATCTGGGATCCTATGAGATAGCAATCTGAAAAACACAAGGCTGCAGTTAAGCAAGCAATGAGGCTGTGATTCCGCGGTTTAGACTTCGTACAGGTTCTCTTGGTGGCCTTCTCTCAGCTATCCATGGGCAAAGGAGGGAAAAAGTGAGAAAGCAGGAACATGTGACTAACCCTGTAATCTCAGAGCATGGTTTCTAGGCAAACTTCAGGCTTACTGGAGTAGTTGAAAACTAGTCTCTAAGCATGGGGATCACACATCCTGGCTTGCCCAAATTATACTGGTTTATACCCAATGTCCCAGCATAATTAATAGTGCCCCCTTTCACTTTCTCTAGAGTACCACAGTTTGGATAAGTTATATGGTCACCCTATCTACAGACCATATCCACTTGACAATGGAGTCCCAGAGAACAAGCCCAAACAAACTGCTTGATGGATCATCATACAAATACCCAGGTCTACTTGTTACTCTGAACAGAGCTCCACAGGATCCAGTGCCTGCGTGTCTTACTCTATTCCTCCAAAGCGACTTTCACACATACACACACACAGCCCCAGAGGCCTTCTTTCTGTTGCTTTTCCAGCTTGCCAAGCTCTTTCCTGGGATGAGACCTTTGCAAAATGTATCCTTTGACCTAGACTGAACAATCCCAAGGTTTGCTTGGCTAAATGCTATTCACCCTTTAGATCAAGGCTTTCCCCTGTCTGCTGCCCTTAGATTTAGATAAGAACATTTTATTCACATTCAAAGTACCCATGAGCTTCCTGATTTGTATAACTCTTTTATTCATATTTGAATCCTTCATAATTTAGAAGCTTCATGAGGACACAATATCCCTGGAACCTCCTAACACACAGTATTCAAACATTTGTTAAATAAATAAATGGAATGGGGTAGAACCTAGAGATCTGATGAGTATTAAAAAAGTTTGGAGATTTAATTAATGAAGAGCAAGAAGAGTTAAAAAAGGATTATTGGAAGTAAGATAACCATGTCCAACAATTGGGTCTGTCATAAAAACAATGTGATTCTCTACCTAGTTAAATATACTTAAGTCTGAATTATCTTAACATAATATTTGCCAAGTACTTCTAGTGATATCCTTATATAGTCTATCTATACTTGCCAGTATATCAATCTCAAAAACATAAGATGCCAATTTATAAGCTCTTTTATCTTTTGGACATTAAGAAAATGAACACATAAAAACATTCATCTGGTTGAGGAAAACAACTCTGTTGCTAAGGAAATTTTCACTTACAGTATAACAAAACATGACAGTCAACTATCTCACTAAAGAAATATTGAGCCCATCCACCCTATTACAAATCAGATCGCTCTTGGCATAAAGCTCTGTGAGCTCAGAAAAAAGAACGTTCTGACTTAAAAGACAGTTTGTGATTTAGCACAAGCCAGAAATCAATTTTTTTGCATTTTCAAATAATTTTATTTAATATATTTTAAAACTCAATAATTCTCCTTATAATCTAATTTTAACACATATTGGGTTTCATTGTTTTTTAGTAATCAATACATTTTATTTAACCCAACATATCTAAACTATTATTTCAACGTATAATCAATATAAAAATGAGATAGTTTACATTCTTTTTATTTCTACTATGTCTTCCAAATTTGGTGTGAATATATCCTCCAGCATACCTCAAGTCAGACCAGCCATATTTCAAGTACTCGATAGCTAGTGGCTGCCATATTGGACTTCACATGGCTAGAGCAATAAGCTAAACAGCACTGTGATGCTTAGTTTTATGTGTCAACTTGGCTAGGCAATAGTAGAAAATTTATTTTCTTGCTATGTCCACAAACATGAACAATAATTTGTTAGCAAAACTGAACTATTCGTTTTAATCAAAACTTTTTTTTCTAATTAGTTTGCACTACCATGTGAAAGGGGGATTTTCAGCCAAACCTTTGGGGTATAGCAGCCCACTGAAAGTCTGAGTCCCTCACCAGTAGAATCACTTTGATCAATTACTTAACTTCTTCAAAGTGTGTTTCTCATTTGTAAATGGGATTAATAATAGAATTCTGCCTCACAGACTCTTCTGAGCAAAGAGTTCAGGGTCCAGGGCCAAGCTCACAGCAAGTGCTCAATAAACATTACTTATCCTTGGCAGGTCACTTAACTTTTTGGATGAGGTAATAAAAGGTAAGGATAAATGGTGTGTTAAATCCCCAGTGAAATTCCGGTTCACTAAATGTGGCAGAATAATGGGCCCCACAAAGATGTCTGCATCCTAATCCTGGAACCTGTGACTGTGTTACATTATATGGCAGAGGTAAACTAAGGTGGCACTGGAATTAAGGATGCTAATCAGCTGGAGATAAACAAATAGAAAAGGGCAGAATCTAGAGATGAGTATTAAAAATGTTTGGGCATGTAATTAATGAAGAACAAGAAGAGTTAAAAAGAGGCTTATTGAAAGTGAGATGACTTTGCATTATCTGGGTGGACCCAATCGAATCCCATGGGTTCCTATAGTCTCAGGAGGAAGCAGAAGACTGGGACAGAGAAATGGGAAGTAAAAAGGATTCAACCTGCAGTAGCTGGCTTTGAAGATGGAGGAAGAGGGTTATGAGCCAAGGAATGCTGAAGCCTTCAGCAGCTGGGAAGAGCCTTTGGTTGACAGCCAGCAAAACAGACCTTGGTCCTGTTAAGCACAAAGAACTGAATTCTGCCAACAACCTGAATGAGCAGAATTCTCCCCTGGAGCCTCCAGAAAGGACTGCAGCCCTGCCAACACCTTGATTTAGCACCAGACTTTTGACCTACAGAGTCTAAGGTAATAAATTTGTGTTATTCTAAGCCAGTAAATTGTGGCCATTTGCTATGGCAGCAGTAAAAAACTAAAACACTGATAGGAGGACTCTGGACTAATGAGGTTAGGCCCTATGGCTCCCTTTTCCATCAGATGTTATCTTCTCAGGCAGAAGTGAAAATGTGCAGGTGTCACATGACATCTATCACGGCTATCGTGCTAGAGTCTGTCCACTTTATGTGTTTCTAACACGGATAAATTCATTTAATCCTCAAAACAGCCCCCATGACCTACTACCCACATTTTCTAGAACTCTGAGCAATTTCCCAAGGTTTCCAAGATTCTAAGCAGTGGGGCAGGGGCAGAGCCTGATGCCCCCCGCCACCCCGTCCCTGGCCGCAAGTCCACTCTCTTGGCCACCAGGCCACACTGCACCCTGACTGGTCCACCTTTTCTGACACCAAAAGGGTATGCTTTTCAAAAAGGAGATGTTTTTTTTCAGGATTTCTAACTTTTTATTTTGCTAAGTAATGATGTTTTTTTTAAAAAAAGAAAACAGAACATTCATTGTCTACTGCCTTTTTTTTTCTTAAGAATTTTAAACAACGAAAATTACAAAGGGCACAAATTCAGAACGAATTTAGCTTTATGGAAAACCCACAACATTGTCTTTACTTTTATTTTATTGTAGTAAGAACACTTAACATGAAATCTACCCTCCTCACAAATTTTTGAGTGCACAATACAGTATGGTAAACTACAGACACAACATTGTCAAGCAGATCTCTACAACTTACTCATTTCACATAACTGAAACTTTATGCCATTGAACAACAACTCCCCGTTTCCCCTTCCTACCCCACAGCTCCTGGCAACCACCATTCCCTCTTTGCTTCTTTGAATTTGACTATTATAGATACTTCATGTAAGTGGAATCATGATGCAGGATTTCTCCATCTGCGACTAGCTTATTTCAAAGATGATCATTTTTAAATCATTTAAATCACATAACTTACAGCTAAACTGGACATACTGTGTGTTTAGAAAGCTAAGGAATTTCAGATGGAAGAAGAGAAAGCAGGGCATATTTACTCAGGGTGGTATCTGCCGCTTCCCTTTCATTTTCCTGCTGAGCCAGCAAGGGTCTGAATACAACTACTAGGAGCTCAGCTTCAGAAGTTCTGCTCAGTTTTCATGTTAGTAATAGATTTTATAGTTCCTTATGTATTTTCCTGCTCTTTGAAGAATGAGATTTTTATTTTCAGCTACTGCTGGCCTCTAACAGTCATTCTACAATTCTTTGATAGTAACTTGTCACATTATTTTAAAACCTAGTGAAAACTGAACATGACATTTACTGAGACATACTGCTGTGTTTGGCTGATTACAGGCCAACTCCAAAAGAGCCATCTGTGACCCTGGGGTCTGACACCCACAACTGGCCTCCATCTCTGATACTCAGACCTTGGGCTGGGACTATTCTGATAGGGTTTCAAATTAGCAATGGACAATCAATAAATGGTCCCATGGTTTTATTAAGCAACTAGAATCAAGGAGTGAAAACTATAATGGGAAAAAATCAATAAATCAACTACATAAGAACTTCTGGGGACATGGTTCCATAGTGTAACGGTTAGCACATCTGCTTTACACGTAGAAGGTCCTGGTTTCACACCCCAGTGGAGCCACGGTTCATGGTCTACGGCCATGCCACCCTGAACAAGCCTGATGTCTGATCTTGGAAGCTAAGCAGGGCTGGGCCTGATTAGTTACTTGGATGGGAAACCGCCTAGGAAGACCAGGTGCTGTAGGCATAAGTAATAATAAATAATAATAAAAAACCTTCTGATCATCATTACTCAGCCATTAAAAAAAAATCTTACTATTTGCAATGACATAGATGGACCCAGAAGGTATTATGCTGAATGAAATAAGTCAGACCGAGAAAGAAAAATACCATATTATTTCACTTGCACGTGGACTCTAAAGAACAAAATAAACAAATGAAATAAAAACAGACTCACGGATACAGAGAACAAACTGGTGATTATCAGATGAGAGAGGGTTGGGGGGCTGGGTAACAAAGGTGAAGGGATTAAGTACAAATTGGTAGTTACAACAAAATAGTCATGGGTATGTGATGTACAGCATAGGGAACACAGTCAATAATACTGTAATAACTATGTATAGTGCCAGGTGGGTACTAGGCTTACTGGGGGATCATTTCGTAAATTATATAATGTCTAACTGCTATGCTGTACACTGAAATTAATATATCAAATGTCAACTCTAATTGAAAAATTAAAATTTAAAAATTAAAAAAACACACACTTATTATCAAAAGACACCAAAACTGAAAAGACAAGCCTCAAATTAGGAGAAGACGTCTACAAACATGTGACCAAAAATATTAGTATCTAGGAAAAAAATAAAGACCCCTTATAAATCTTTAAGAAAAGAGCAAATGACCTATACAAAAAGTGGCCAAAAGACATAAAGAGTCACTTCAAGAAGAAGAAACCAATAAACATGTGAAAAGGTGCTCAACCTCATTAGTAATCAGTAAAAACAGTGAGAAATTCTGGGACCATTTTGATAGCAAGGAAAGTATCATAGACTACTTGGGTCATGTCAAAAGTACTCAGAACCAACTACTAATAGCCAAAATGGGACCATTTGAACTTCAATAAGGATAAGAATTAGAAAGCATTCAAACCCATATATGTTTAAATCTACGAATTCATCATGATATTAAAAAAAACTAATTGGTGACCTTCTGAAGGTGAAAGGGAACCAATTCAATAAAACTGGATAAATAGGAAAAAATCAAGCATTCATCGTCTCTTTCTTATAACTGGATAACTAAATAGATGAGGGAAAGTGGTTCCTTATTAGACTATTCCAGCTAATATGTGAAAATGAAATGACAGAAGTAGAAAAACACCATTTTCTACCCCTCAGTGAACCAATGGGTTTAGGCATTGAGCATCAATGGCCACTAACACCAAAAGAGCAAAGTAAAAATTAGACTTATGTGCCTATGCAGGTCTACAGCCTTGCCAACGGGATAAGACATGAAACCTGATTAAGCAGCCTCTGGATCCAGCCACCAATGGAAATGTAGAGAAGACAGAAACTTGTTCAACTGAGTGTGTTCAAAGTGTACAATCAGCAAAACCCAAACTACTGGAAACTTTATAGGTCCAATGTGCCAAGTTCTTTTAACAGATGCATGGTAAGGAAAATAAACAGATGGAAAAAGAGAGCCTGTAGATTAAAAGTGACTTAAAAGGCAAAAAGAAAAAAAATGACTTAAAAGGCATGTGAAGTCAGAAATAATAACAGGCAAGACTAAGGAGATGGGGATAAATAAAGCCATCAAGATAGACAAGTTATTACTATATTCAGGAGCTTCTGGGGTGACTGGCAAAGTTCTTTTTTTTTTTTTTTTTTGGTCCTAGATGATGATTACAAGGGTGTTTTCCTTATAATAATTTCCTTGGCTATAAAAAGAAATAAAAAGTTGTTGAAGGAAAGTACATAATTGGGCAACTGGGGAAATCAGAATATGGAATGTATATTAGGTAATGTTTATGTAAACAGTGAAATGTCACCTTTCCTGAGTACGACAATGGTATGTGATTATATTAGTGAATGTCCATGTTCTTTAGACATACATGCTAAATTAGATATGGGTGGAAAGCACAATATCTACAACTCACTCTCAAATGGTTCTGAAAAATAAAATACCATGAGTATGTAAGCATCCACTTGTGTGTAAAAAGTGAATGTGGCAAAGTGTTAATCGGTGAATCTACGTGAAAGGCGTATTCATTGCAGCATTCCTGCAACTGTTCTGTAGTTTAAAAAATTTTTCCAAAAAAATTGAAGAATAAAGTAAACCCACACCCCAACACGCACACACTCCACAATGAAAAACTACTTTAAAGCCAGCAGACTGGCAAAAATAGAAATAACCACTTTCGAAACCTACTTGGCATCATCTAGCAAAAGTGATGTGCAGACCCCAAGAACCAGAAATTCCAAGCTAGAAAAACTCTTAATAAACCAGGACACAGGCATAAAAATGCTCACAGCTCTGTGTGCAACAACAATACACTTAAAACCACCCAACCAGCCATTAATATAAGTATTTTCCCCAAGAAATACTTTATAGCTGTGAAAATGAATAAACCACAGCCATACATGGCCCCTAAACATGGTAAGGGATCAAAACCAGTTACAAAATAATATATATAGTAAGATTCCATCTAGATAAACTCTATATATGTGTTTTTTGATATATTTATATTAGAAAGGCAAAAAACAGGTAAGTTCAACTACAGTGTTTTAGAATACATACATCTATGGTTAAACTAAAAGAAAAGTTTAAAGAAAAACAACGGAATGAAAAACACAAAATTCTGGATAGTGGTTCCCTCTGGAAAGATGGAAGGGCCCATGGAGAACTTGGAAGGCACTGATAATTTCCTATTTTAAAAAGTGGATGTATGACTGGTATACGTATGGCCATACTGTTGAATTTTAAACTGTATATATAAAGTTGATCCTTGAGCAACATGGGTTTGAACCATGTAGGTCCACTCATACATGACTTTTTTCAATAAATATCTGTACTGTTTTCGATCTACAGTTGGGAGTTCACCCATGTGGAGGGCTGACTCTATGCATTGATCTATGCTATTGTATACAGGGGACTTGAGCATCCGCACATTTTGGTATCCATGGGGGTCCTAGAACCAATTCCCAAGGATACCAAGGGACAACTAAATTTGGGGGGAGTCAAAAGTTAACCGTGGATTTTCAACTGCGCGGGGGTTGGCACCCCTAACACCTGTGTTGTTCAAGGGTCCACTGTATGTTATATGTTCTTTCATCTCAAACAAAAATGATCCCTCGACCACTTTACAATGACAGTATTTCTGGACACATTCAACTTTGCGTCACAGTTCTGACAAAGAGCTCACTTTAGCTGAAGCAGATACATTTCTTTTAACTGACCAATGACAATGACTGAACTGAAAGGCCACCTCATCTAAACTTTATTGGTAGAAGATTTAGTGCAAACATTTAGAATTAATTCCCAAAAGAGGAAAGGGATTGGCAGAGCAAGAAAATGCCATACTTATTTAGAGTCTTTGAGAGTAATATAGCTCCATGGGAAATAATGTAATTGAGAAGTGAGCCATCATTCCTACCACTTAAAATTTCAAGGCCTTGTTTTAAATAGTGTCCACCAATTTCTTTATTTACAACCAAAAGCATGTACATCTGTCACATCATTATAGTACAAATAATTATGAATTAGATTACGCCCAATTGAGACTAGCTGAGACTGTAACTGAAGCCTGACTTGAAAACCAATCTCCAAACAGGCAAAGAAAAAAAACCTCTTTCATGAGGTGTCCCCCAATTCCCTTCAGAAAGACAGTTCCTGGGCCCTGAAAGATTCCCATTCCAGGGTAGCTTAAATCTTTGTTCTCATTAATAAAACCAAATCGAACAAAACAAAAACACTAAAACTCACAAAATCCAACAAGAGGAGGGCAGGGAAATCAATGAAAAACAATTACATTCCACTATCAAATCATTCTTGAACTCTAAGTATATTCAACCTTAAATTCATGGAGCCTTCTGCTGTTTTTCATTTAAGCCTTGTGCTAAATGTTTAAGTAGTTAACACTGACTTTATTACCTTCTACTGAAAACAGACAGCTGTCAGGAAAACTATGCTTTGAGAGTAAACGAATGGAAGAACATTAAGTTCTCAATGACTCGGAAGAGAGCAAGGGCACAGTCGACTAGAGAAAGAAATGCAGAGTAACCACAAGCTCATTAGACATCTTTACTCTCTCACCCCCCAAAAGCTCTCATATAAACTTTAGTAGCTTTAATATTTAACGTTTTTAAATGGCCATGAAGTGCTGGCCTGCTCGACCTGCATTCCAACCACAGTCCTGTTGCTTCCGGACTGGGCTGAATCAGAGCAGAGAAAGCTAATTCTGAGCAGGAGGCTGGGGTGGGGACCCCCTTGGCTTTGCCACTCAGAACTGAGGCTGAGTTTCACTTTCCACATTTCTTTCTAAGGCTATGTAGAGCTTCCCTGACATTCTAGTATTTTCTTTCCCATATAAAACTCAATGCGGACTTAAGGAATTTTTTCAACAGGAAAGGAAGCTTCCAAAGAAAATGTCGAGAAATGAAAATAAAATGAGTATTCTTTAAAAAGGGATTGTCAAAGGCCAGCTGATGTCAATACAGAACTTCCTACTTCAGAGCTAGTATAAATAGGCTCCATTGAGACTAATTCCTTTAGAAACCATCGATACAAAATTTAGTCAAGATTTCACTGGAAGATTGTTGATGTATACAATGAGGAGGGCTCATAATTTATTCTATAATGTCACTTTCAAATTCCAATTCCAAATTCTGGATTTTAATTTTGAGACAGTTTATAATTTTTAAAAGAGTATTCTGATTTGGGATGACAAAAGTCAAACTGAATTTCCTTCAATTTACGCTGAAGAAGGTATGTTAATATAAGAACTTTAATTCTTCCTCAGAGAGTGCCTCTGAGTGTTTGGAAGAAACATGATGCCTTTTTCTGTACTCATTCTTGCTCATCAGTGGAAAGAGAAAATTCTAGCAAATATGGGCAATATCCAATTAGCAATGTGGCTGTGAGAAGAAATGAAAGATGACACCTCCTTACAGTTAGTTACACAACCTCCTCCCCCTGCCGCTTGTCTACCAGTCAGCACAGAAAACGTGGTCTATAGCTGGTGGTGGCTGGTCGCCAGCATGCCATGGCTCACACCCTTAAACTGAGTCAAGAAGGGGATGAACAGTATTGCTAAAGGAAAGAACAGAGCTTATAATACACGAAATAGCAAGAGGAGTCTTGGTTATTTGTCTTTTTCCTGGGAGCACAGTATGTTCCCTTTGAACCAAGTTTCCATAAAACTTTCAGATAAAATGCTGCACTTTGAGCAAATTATAAATACCTTTAAAACTATGGTCTAAGACTGCAGTAGAATGCATTGTATAGTCACCATTTATTCAGCCCTGCTGCTAACAAGCAAAAGCAAGTTCTATTGCTCCTCCTGTAAAGGCCTATGATGATAGAAATCGGAGGTAGAGGTACAACAAATAATAAACAGAAAAGGCAAGATTGAGCAACAGGGTTATCGAAAATTTTACAAAACCTTAGAGAAAGCACACATTTAAACCAAAAGGAAGATAATGAAAAAGATCTTTCTCACCTTTTGAAAGTTCTCCTTCCACAAATCTTCTATGACTATGTATCCTCGTAAACCCCAATCATATAACTTCTCCCCACTGACCTTGAAATAAACAAACAAAAAGATCCATTGTTAGTCCATACATGACTGGTAAGGCAGAGAATTTTCCATTTTCCTTTTTCTGGTTTCCAATAGAGCTGTGTTTAAGCATATAATGACTACAGAAGTCTTGGGACATGTGTATATAAACATTAAAACTGTGCACAGTGAGCAAATAAAAATAGCTAGAATGCAAAATAAAAAGAAAAATAGTTTGGCTGTGTACAGTTATTTAAAATAGTATGCCATCAATCAGGTATATATTTCAAACTTTCGCAATTTCAAGGGGAAAAAAATGTAGGAGATGACTGCTGATGTAAGAAATTCCAGAAAATCATACACAGAAAGAAGGCTTCTACCTATCACATTAACAACCAAGTCACATTTTCCAAGCTGAAAATCATTTATTTTAAGGGCTTAGGTAAAATATCGGTGAACCCAGTGAAGATGCTTGCAGTTTTCCCAGGTCCCCCAAAACATAAAATCTTTGAGTTTCTACAGGGATTTGCCTCCTGATCCAAAATCCTTTCTGTAACACCCCAAGAGGCACTTGTTTGCCTTTGGCTAGCTGGCTTTAATGGTTGGAAACATTTTGTAAAGTATTGAGCTGTCTTTGAAAAAATGCTTCTATCTAGAGGTTATTATGCTGAGTGAAAGAAGTCAGATAGAAAAAGATAAATACCATATGATTTCACTTATATGTGGAATCTAAGGAACAAAAAAGAACAAACTAATCAAAAACAGACTCACAAATATAGTGGGCAATTTGGTGACGAGAGAGGGGCTGGGGGCTGGGAGAATGCGGTGAAGGGTTAAAGAAGTACAGATTAGTAGCTGATAGCTGAGCACAGGAATGGGGAGCACAGCAGAGGGAATGCAGTTAGCATTAATATGTTGACTAGGTGGAGGGCCAAGGGAGGGAGGAAGCAATTGGGGGGATCGTTTTATGAACTATATAGATGTCTAACCAATGTATTGTATACTTGAAACTAATTAAATGAATACATTTTAAATTTAAAAAAATGCTTCCAGTAATTTGCATACATTGGTCCTACTTATAAAACAAAGAATGTCAACTGGTCTTTCATATGACAATACTTCCAAGTTGTGAAAGCAGTTATTATTCTCTTCCTAACTTTTATAATAATTTATCCATACAGAGCATTTTAGTTTACAAAGCACATTCACATGAATTATCTCAATTCTAATCTAACAACCATGTGTGGCAAGTAGGCAAAGATTATAAGGAAATATTCAGAAGTCAAGCGACTTGTCTAAGGTCATGGAGCTAGTAAATCCAGTGGTCACTGCAACATGCTGGTTTCTTCTTACAAATTATATTCTTCCAGTTGCTCTGTTCTTAAATTATGATATTATATGATTCTTGGACCCACAGGTAGACATTTTGACCATTTACCATGTAAATGGCATTGTTTTCAGTGTTATAAATTTCTGAGAGGAAGACAACATTTGCCATCATTTTAAGGGTTTTCTTATGGTATTTTTATATAAACACTACTGAACACAAAACAGAACAGCGAATTCAGAAAGAAAAAAAAGCACAAAAATTGAAACTATGAATTAGGAACTAAATGACACTAAAACAATACCAGAAAATCTTTTTCAATCGCTGATTTTTACTGTCGCAATATACACATAAGTTTCATAACATTTTATGAAACTTATTAGATTTCATTAATCAATGTCACTCCAATAATTTTAATAATAAAAATTTACCATTTTAACCGTTTTTAGGTGTACAATTCTGTGGTACCAAGTATAGTCACAATGTTACGTAACCATCACCACTCCCCATTTTTGGAACTTCTCTGTCATCCCAAACGGATCACTAACGTTTTATATCTAGTGAAAGTAAAGTTAATTGTTTTTTTCTGGCTTACTCTACAAGATAAAAGATGAAACTCCTTCCCACTGACTACTGACTTAAAATAAATTAGAATACAACTCAGATCTGCATCCTACTATCTTGGTTGTGAATACGAAAGATCTTTTTTGCAATATATGCTGGGACACGTGAGATAAAAAAAAAAAAGGCCTCTGCTAAGGAGGCAGCTATCTATGCTCCTCAACCAGCAGCCAGGCCCACCCTCCCCACCCTATCCATTCACTGTTTAAACCATAACAAACTGATACGAGGCTTGATTATTTTTGTGCTCTAGAGCAGGTAGACGTGACTCACTATTCCTGAGCTGGGGCTGACGGTGGGGAGATAAGAGATAAATGTAAACTGTCTGCCTCTGGGACTGCTATAAACAATGTCAAGCCCACGTGAAAGACCTTACTGGCGTTCGCCACTCAAGTCGCCAATTATCCACAGCTGGAGCCGCTGGACTCCCACCTACAATTGCAGCACGACTGAGGACTCTATGGGGCTAGCGTCACATCACTCTGGCTCAGAGCCCAATTCTGGTGACAGCACTGCTGCTCCTCCTGGGACTTAGTCTCCGTGTGATATGGCAGTTCTGGCAACTGGGTCCATGTCTATAAGCTATCCAGGGACTCAAAACCCAGAGTCTTCCTTGCTCTTTTCAGCTTCCCAAGGGACTCTATATGTAGAGTCCCACGAAGTCCAGAAAACATCGCCCTGAAGGAATCTAGTCCATATCAGTGGTTCTCAAACATCCCGGGCACCAAAGCCCCATGGAGGGCTTGCTAAAACAGATTGCCGGCCCTAACCCTCAGAGCGTCTGAGTCAGTAGATCCAGGTTGGGGCCTGAGCATTTGCATTTCTGATTTACAAATTAAAAAAAAAAGTTATTTATTTTTATTCAAAAGAATTTGTTTCCCTATCACAAAAATTAGATAACCACACCACCGACAGCAACAAAGTCTGTAGAGTTATATTGATGGTGTAATGTTCACTGGGTATTCTCAATATCCCAAAGGTTATAAAGGAGGGAAAAAAGTAAAAGAAAAAAATACTCAAAACAAATCCGAAACCCATGAAGACTTTGGGGAGAGACAAGACATGACGCTTCGTTTTCTCTCAATATTAGCTGCAGATGTATTTCAACAAGATCAAGTGCAATTTAACTTGAGTAAACCCTTCAGACCAATTCTAGCACCTTAACTGTTAGCAGCAATCAGCATATTTGACTCCCGTTTTCAAAAACCATAAGATAACTCAAAAATCAGTAGAGATGGATGCAGAAGTAACCTCATTTGGTTGTTTATTAATAATCCAGTACACTTAATCAGCAGAGATATTAAGTAAAATGGCATGAAAGCAGTACCTGGAGTGGTTTTAAAGGTTGTATGGAAGGGAATGATCAGACTTAGCCAGCTGCCCTAAGCCAGATAGACACTTCCATGTTTATGTAGGACTACTGCGATTTGTAGACAAAAGGCATTTTTCATTTGCCCACATGGTTGGTTCCTGCAGGTTTCATGAGAATTAGCATTTCTAATAAGCTCCCCAGTGATCCTGATGCTGCTGGTCCAGGGACCACGCTTTGAGACCTAATGGTCCAGCTCTTATGGACTGAATTGTGTCTCCCAAAATTCACATGTCAAAGCCCTAACCCACACTGTGACTATATTTGGAGATAGGGCCTTTTAATATTAAATGAGGTGACAAGGGTAGAGTTCTAATCTAATATGACTGGTGTCACTACAAAATGAGGATGAGACACCAGGGATGTGCACACACATTGAAAAGGCCATGCGAAGACACAGTGAGAAGGCAGCCACCTGCAAGCCAAGACGAGAGGCCTCAAGAGAAACCAACCTTGCTGACACTTTGATCTTGGACTCTTAGCCTCCAGAACTGTGAGAAAATAAATTTCTGTTGTTTAAGCCCTACAGTCTGTGATGTTTCGTTATGGCGGCTCGAGCTGTCTAAGACATCAGCTTTAAGCCATGCTGCCTGCCACTGTGTTCTACTTGCCAGGATGTCATCGAGCTGAGGCCTGAAGGGTAAAAAAGGAACCCCTAACTGAGAGGCCTGAGAAGGGTGTTCCCAGCAGAGGGGACTGCATTCCCTGAAGTCTCCAGCAAAGAAAGCGAGGCTGCTGCCAGGACTGAGAGAAGTCACAGAGAGCCAGGCACAGGCCTGTGCCTGCAACTCCAAGAAGGGCTGTGAGCAGATACGCCATACTGAGAATGACCTGTAACTACCAGCTTTGGAATGTGAGTCCCTAAACTTCCACGTCAATATGGAAAAAAGGTATCTTAAGTTTTCTTTTATTAATATTCAAATTAGTGTGCATTCTCTGAATACTGGCATGATTGGAAGGAGGCCAGAACTTAAGTACATAGTGAAGAAAAACATTTACATTTCCTGTATTCATTTATACGTGCAAAAAAGTCTGGTGTTATAAAAGTTACAAAATGAAATAATTAAGCATTAAACTCATTCATACATAAGCAAGAACAAGGGACATCCCAGCTGACTGGGTGTAACTTACCTGGGCAAATACGATGGCTTGTTGTGGATAATAAAGAGAGGCAGCTAATCCCATGAAACTAGGTGGATACACCAACTTCTTTATTTTTGAACCTATTAAATAAAAGGTTGCAGATCATCAGATGATTCCATCTTTACCGCCACAATTTGCCTATACATCTAACACTGAATAAGATTTCTTTGGTTCTAGGCTGACAGAGAATGTGCCTAATAGTATCAAGGAACCGAAAAAGTCTGCGACATTTTCAAAGCTTCAGTGAGATAGAATTCACACAACCTATTTAAAGTGTACAATTCAATGGCTTTTACTGTATTCACAGAGGTTTGTAACCATCACCACAATCAATTTTAGAATATTTTCTTCACTCCCAAAAGAAACCCTATATCCAATAGCAGTTGTCCCCCAATTCCCCCATCACACCCAGGCCTAGGGGACCACTAATCTACTTTTCATCTCTAAGAACCTGCCTATTGTGGACATTACATATAAATGGAATTATATAATATGCAGTCTTTATGTCTGGCTTCTTTCATCAGCACAATGTTTTTAAGAGAGCCACCATTTCTAATGAAGCAGGAAAAAAGATCATTTTGAAAAGAAAACCATACATTATGTTGATTTCTAAAGTTTCCATTGTTTTATAGTAAACTGGCTTCCTATTTAAATACTCAACACAAATATTCCTCTCCTCTCCTTTCTAATACTCCATGATAATAACAGTAAAAGAATAAAATACAGATAATAAACCCACAACAACAAGGAAATGTGTGAAGGGGTCATTGACAGATAAGGAGCATCAACCAATTTCAGAAAATGAAAATGGAGAGTGGACAGAAGCAAAGAGGACACACAGCCTGATAGTCCCAAGGAGGGACTGCAGCAGAGGAGGAAGCAGAATGGCCCTGGTAGCCCAGAGATGGCAGGAATTGTGGAGGGTGGAGAGGGCAACCAGAGATCAAGACAGGGACAAATGCAAGTCCTGTGTGTGGACCAACTGACCTTCTCTTTCCCCCATGCCATCCCAGTGCAAAACTGCCTGTGGCCAGGCATCTTTCCAGGCAAATTTAAAAAGTGGACGGGATATCTCTAAAGAAATGCCATGGATTTTCTGTTGAGAACCAAGATGGTCAGGGGGTGTGCACATACCTGTAAGTACCTGAGAGCAGGACCTTCCTCACATGGGCACTGGGTGTTGGTGCCCCGCCTTGGTAAGGTCAGTTCCCGAACGACTCACCCTGAGGTGGAACCTGCCTGCTAGCAAGCCCCATCTATGCACAAAAAATTCTTACTGGCATTTCGATCACTTTATTCTTAAACATGATTGTACAACCAAGGATCACTAATCATTTGAGGAAAGCCAGCAACATAAAAGAGATTGCAATAAGCAAGAAGGAAAAATATGACCCTACAGGAAAAAGAAGAACTTAAAAAACAAAACTAAATCCATAATATCATTGAATAAATAAATTCAAGAAGCTACTACATTAAAAGAAAAAAAGAGTTCTAAGAAAAAAGAATATTCAGAGAACAAGAAAGAGCTCTTGGAAACGACCAGGTAAAAAAATCAAAAGGAATAAAATCAAATCACCAAGAAACTATAAGAGACACATAAGGTCAGTTTAAACAGCTCAATTGCTAATACGAGTTCAGGAAGGAAAAATAACCAGAGTACACTTTCAAAGAAATACAAGATAGATATCTTCTTCCTACAGCTGAAGGCTACAAGCCACCAAAATGCTCAGCCAGGAATGAAACAACTGCATGTAGTCACAGCACCACGGAAGTTCAGAACACTGAAAACTAAGAAAAGACCCTCAAAGCTTCTGGGAGAAAAAATAAATCACTTCAAAAGGAACAAGCCTCCAGACTAGCTTGCTAGAACGTGGGATACTAGAAGATGTGGCCTTCGAAGTTTTGACGGAAAACAAACTACACCCAACCAAACTATCACTTGGTATGAGGGCAGAAAGTAAGTTTCAGACTTGCAAGGACTTGGAAAGTTTACTTCCGACACAGGCTCTTTTGAAAGCGACTTAAATAAGTAGTTCAACAACATGACAAAGCAAACCAAGCAGATGATGACATCGAATGTGGAAAAGGAAGGGGGTGGCGTTAACCCCAAGGGAGTGTGGAGACAGGTCCTAAAACAACAGCTGTGTTGAGTCCCAGTCCAGACTGGGAGAGGATGTGCAGTCCTGGGGAAAGGAGAACTGACAGAATAGAGAGCAAGATGGAGAGCTGGGGAAACCTGAGAATGAGGTTAATAAAATGGGTAGAGGGTGAAACAGGAGAATATACTCGAAATGCACCTGACACAAGAAACAGTCTCCACTGAAAGGCACAGGGTTTTTACATGGGATGCAGACAGGTGCTTGCACAATGTATGTTACTAACATAGTCAGGATAATGTAAGTGCTGCTTTATTGGTTTTAAACTTTAAACAGACGAAGCCCCAAAGATGGAACTAGGGTTACAGAGAGTACAGACTATTAATAAATCTGTTTCTATCCCTATCCTATTGCCTTCATTGAAAGAATATAATTACTCCAGATGAGAAAAGCCCTTTACACCCATGGGATCTCAGCTGTATACTTGAAGCTTTAAGCAGCTAGACAGCTCACAGAGGCAAAGACCAGGTCAAGGGCAGCAAACCTGCCAACCAGTCACTTTTCACTCCTCTAGGGAAAGCTGATAAGCAGCAGATTGTGGGCCTCCAGCTCCTACTGGTTCACACAGTGAGCTGGGGGCCCCAGAACTTCAGGAAGGAAGTGTAACCTCCCGCCTCCACCATCTCCATGCCCACACCTCCCAAGAAGCCCATGGTCTGGGCTTAACTATCAGCATTGCCAGAGGGGAACCACTGGCTGCCAGAGCTGGGGGTAGCCACCAGAGGGCAGCAATAGTGGGCGATAACCCACCTGCCATCTTTGAGTGGCCTAGCTGGGCCCACTTCCTCTGAATGGTCATCCTCTCACCTCAGTTGTGGCCATCCTCATCAACTGAGGCAGACTACCTTAGCAGATATGCTTAAAGAACCCTACCATATGATCCAGCAAACAGTCTTCTAGGTATATACCCAAAGGAAATGACATCAGTATCTCGAAGAGATATCTGAACTCCCACGTTCACTGAAGCCCTATTCACAATAGTCAAGATATAGAAAAAACCTAAGTGTCAGACAATGGATGAATGGATAAAGAAATTGTAGTTATCTGTATATAATGGAATACTATACAGCCTTAAAAAATGAAGCCTGCCATTTACAAGAACATGGATGAACCTAGAGGACATTATGCTAAGTGAAATAAGGCAGACAGAGAAAGAAAAAAACTGCATGATCTCACTGATATGATCTAAAAGAGTCATATATATAGAAGCAGAGAGTAGAAGGGTGGTTACCAGAGGCAGGGAGGTGTGGGATGGGGAGATGTGGGTCATAGGGCACAAAGTTGCAGTTACACAGGATGAATCAGTCTAGAGATCTAATGTGCCTATAGTTAATATGGAATCCTGGAAATTTACTAAGATAAGAGATTGCAGGTGCTCTCATCACAAAAAAAAAGGTAATTATCTGGGAAGATATGTTAATCGGCTTGACTGTAGCAATCACTTCACTACGCATATACATATCAAAATATGTTGTACACCTTAAATATATACAATGTCTATTTTAAAAATTAAAAAATAAATGAATTAAATGTTATACTTAAAAAAAAAGAAAGAAACCCTACCAGGAGGGACCTTTTGAGCCCATCCTGCTGCCGCCGACACAGGGGAACATCTACCAGGAGGGGCCTGCAAACTACTTAGGCCACTCGTTCTGCTGAGTGACCCCTCTGTTCGCCTCAGGCCCTTCTACCCCAGCAGCCATAGAAAAAGGCCTGTTGTTGAGTATACATGTGTGGGTGTATACACATGTGCATACTTTTTTGAAAAAGGTTTTATATTCTTTTAATACTACCAAGCCCTCACAGTAAAAGGAAAATGAGAAAGGAACAAATAAACAAACAAGCAAACAAAAAAAAGGACTAGGACCCTCAGTAGTGTGTGTCCTTATGCTGCTGTTCTGTCCGGAAGAGCACAGTCCCCAATCGTCCTCAGGATGGTCACCCCAGTGGATGTGCAGGGGATAAACACTCAACAGTGCAGGAACATATGAACGCATGGCGCAGCAAGCTTTCTTTAGGGCTGCAAGACTCCCCCACATGCTCTAACCATGGAGAGGGAGGGGAAAGCTCACCTCACCTGATTCCCTACCAATAGCCAAGATTCCAACACCTGGCCCTGGGACCGTCATAAATTCCAAACACTCAAACGCTACCTAAATAAGACGGGAATGTTTTTCTGGACAGCTTTACAGAAAGCAGGGGGGAAAGAAGTTCGGGGGGAAAAGCTGGTTCAACTATTTCACAAGTCGATTAGTAGAAATGAACTCTAAATTTAATTCTTATATATTCTGCATAAGATAGGAGGAGGGCACAGAAACCCCCACAGGCGTTCACCCTACAGGTTGGGGAAGTGGCACCAGTGCAGCATTTCTCCAGAATCTATACATGGTTAAGGCATGTAGAGCAAAGGGTTTTAAAATCAGAGGAATGAGTTCCAAACAAGTCTGTATAGTTATCTTTAATGGAGGCCTGATTACAGGATTCATAAACGTTCTATTTTAGAAATTTTGTAAAGTCTGAATTTTACAATCAGTGAAACTTCATTATAGTGAAATAGTTTATCATCCTTCATTTCCTATGAATGTAACAGGGTAGTGTTTTTAAGTTGACATTTGTTAGTTTTAATTTCAAGTGTTTTAAATTTTTTTATGTCATCACTATTGAAGCTCCAACACATCAAAAAATTAATAAAATCTCTATGAAATCACTGTTTACCTACTGTGATTAATAACCTGATCTTAATAGTGAAACTTGGGAACAGAGTCTCAGGTATGACAGACTTTGGTTAACAAAAGTTAACTCTTTCCCCAAGAACGACAGTAATTTGATCAAGTAAATGAGCCTATAAATGATAACTAACATCTTTTTTCAACTGAGGATACAATTTCATTTTATTTTTTTACGATTTCTATATATGCTTAAAATCGAATATACTGGAGATAACAACCATAACAATTATATTATTTTAAGAAGACTATACTCAGGGTCCAATTCATTATTCTGAAAACTGGTAAATGAAAAGAAACAAATATACATCTTATCTCTCCCTTATGAACTGTTTAAAAACACACACACAAAATTGTACCTACCTCTGGCCAAAAGGAGCCCAACAACACCAGCAAAACCAATAACACCAAGTCTTGGAAGAAATCCAGGAGGTGCGTTTTGGAGATATTCATAGCTGTCTATAATAGAGTCAGACCAGAAAACAGTTCCATAAATTGTTCATTAAAAAAATCTCATATACAGCTAGTATACATTTTATCAAATGCTTTTCAAATAAAGTATTCTTAGCTTTCTGCTAATATGCATCTTTTCAACGCATTCTTTTTGTGTGATATATAAACATTTACTACTCACACAGCAAGTATTCAACTTTCAAACAATTTTGGCTCAACAACCTACTAACAATACAGAAATGTTAAATTACTTTCATATTCCTAAAGGCAACAGATCTGAATCAACTATTCACATGAGGGGAAATACAAATACAGGGCTATCCCAACTCTTGTTACCCGAACACACAAACGCAGAATACCTTGAAGAGATTGAGGGTTCGTTTTCAGACCACCACAATAAATGAGTCACATGAATTCTTTGGTCTCCCAGGACATATGAAATTTATATTTACAATGCCGTGTAGTGTATTAAGTGTGTAATAGCACTGTGTGTAAAAAACAATGTACATGCCTTAACTGCAAAAATACTTATTACTAAAAAACGCTATCATCTGAACCTGTTGGAAAAATGGTGCCAATAGACTCGCTTAACGCAGGGTTGCCACAAACCTTCAATTTGTAGAAAAATGTAATATCTGTGAAGTGCAATAAAATGAAGCAAAATAAAATTGGGTATGCCTGTAGATCTGGATAAAGCTATCGCTCTCTGTAGCTTTGCTGCTTGTTCTCTGAAACTCAGGAACCAAATACATTAGAGTCAGGGAAGAAATATCCTTTGCCATCTGAACTCAGTATTCGAACTGAAGAACAAAATAAATTCGGATAATGAAAGAAACTTGTAATACATGTATATGTGGGAAATAGTCTCTGTTGATGGAGATATATAAAAATAAACTCAACACATGAGCCTATTTGCCACTCCCGAACATGCCTTATACCTCATTCACATGATGCCACCTCTCCTCTCTTCTCCAATGGGCTAATCCCACCAAATAACAGCCAGCTCTTAAGTCCTACCTCCTCAGAAAAAAAGCCTTTCCTATGCTCATCAGCCCACACCCTCTAAAGTCCCATCGCATCTATTCCCCACACCATCATTTGGTACCTAATCCTACAGCACCTTGTGTTTAATTAATCAGGGGTGTATTTTATATCTCAAGGAGAACACCCACTCCTCAATGGCGGATCCCTTAGACTTATATATTACTTTCTTCAGTGATAATAGTGGATGTTCATTCAACAGATAATTTAGTAAACACGCTGCTTGAAGGTGAAGGATACTGAAAGAATTAACAAATACATTTCAGCTTTAGCTCAAGACTTGAAAAGCCTTCACATCTCTTTCACAGCCTCATTTTCAGCACTCCCCATCTGCTTCCAGCTCCCGGCACATGGAACCTTGAGTCACACCTCCCAGCCTTGATCATGCTGTGCCCTTTGTGGAGTGCTGCCCAAGTCCCGCCCCACATTTTGGTGTGGCTAACTCTGTTCCTTCAAGATTCATCTCAGAAATCCTTCCCGGAGTGCTCCCGTCTCCCCGATCTCTATTAAACTAGTCTCCTTCCTTTGTACCTTTGATAGTGGTCTGTGACAGTCTCTGTGTTTACACTAATATTGAATAATTTATTATACGCAGTGCTCGGGACCACTGTCTTAATCAGCCTCGATCTTCAACACCTGCCATGATGGTGACTTAACAAATGTATGTGGAACTGAACTAATTGGAAAACTCAGTAATTCTCTCCCTTCAGATAGAACCAGACACATGCCAGTTTTCCTTTTCCTTGGTTCTTTGGGAAATGTGGTTATCGTTTTAAATACTACTATAAGGTTTGTGTTATTGGTACTAACTCCTGTCTGGCCTCTTACTTATTTTGCCTTTAACCTAGTTTTAACTGTCCATCTTCCTGTCTGGGTCATTTGAGACAATTTTCTACTTCCCTTTATTTTTGCCTACCAGCACATTGTTTTCAATTTTAGGCATGCACACGGGATAGCCACTAAGACAACAGATGGCCTTGGTGAGCTGAGCCAAAGTGGGTAAATCACAAAGAAATGGGAAAGAAGATATGCTACATGACTGCACTGAAGCCAAAGTCCAACTTCTGGTAACAGGTCTTGGCTGTGACTGCTGGGAAATGAACTGACTATCTGAGCGAACAACCATACAACTAACTCATACAGGAACATTTCTTTTTTAAGAGCCTGTGCCGTAACTATGAGTCCAAGAGAACTCTCCAAATAATGCCTACTGCTATGAATCAATGAGAAATGACAAGTGACAATGAAGTCACAAATGTACAGATAAAAGATCAGGAGTTCTTTAGTTATCTCAGGTAAAAAATGAAGGTAATAAAGTACCTGTCAGGGTTGTTATGTATAAATTAACATTTTTAAAGCACTTAGCCTAGTTCTGGCACATAATAAGCACCAAGAAAGTGTTTGTGAAATTCATAAAATGAAGATGTTACTTATTAGCATACATGAATAATTTAAAGAACTGGTAGGCTATTAATGTGTGTCTTCAAATGAAAAATTTACTTATCTGTTAGTTTCAAGGGTATCAGCACATGAACACTCTATGATGATCTTTGCAAAGAAATAAACTATACTTGTGTTTACTTTATTCCATCATAGAAACAGATACTTGTGAAAACAAGAGTTTGATTTGCTAAGATGCCCAATCAGGGGAATGAAATATATTACCAGTTCCCGACTGAGATTAGTCAAAACATAGACTGTGAACCTAGTTTATGAGTATATGTGTTAAGTTGATGTGCAAAATAAGGACAATAAAAATCAATGAAAAAATGTAAGAGCACTACTGATTATGCAATAAGGCCTTTCCTAGGCACACCAACCCAGTTCCTTCCTGCTTCTAAACCTCTATAAAATTTGTTAATAGCTGTGCAAAAGAGCTCTCCTGATTCTGAAAAGCTATTGTTGAGTTAGTGTGGGTTAGTGTGAGTTAGGGACTTGATTTAAAAGAAAAAAAACTAGTGTATCTGCACTTGCCAGCTCAACAATCCTAATGATCTTGAAGAAATTTACCTGAGTGTGTGAGGACACTAATCCTCTGAAATCTGATGAAAAGGTTATCTTTCCAGAAAAATTCACCTAGTTCTAAAATTCTGTATACAATTTTAAGGAGTTCACAGATCTCCTGGAGCCCATCCATGGAACCCCGATTAAATAGCCCGATGTTAAAAGAAGCTGATTATACCTTATTAAAAATCAACTTACCTAATCCCCATTGAACCAAACTTTGCATCTTGGGCTCAGTTTGGGAATATGTTTCCTAAAAAGGCAAAAAAAAAAAAAAAATGAATGAGTACGCTTTGCTGATTAGAAAGTAGCAATAAATGTATTTGTCTTCCCTGAATAAATTATCATAAATTATCATGCTATCAACACTTTTTGAACAAAGATATACTGTCTATCTGTTTTTTTTAATCTTTTTTCTTTTGTAACTTCCCATTCACCGCAAATTGCTCAGCAGAATGGTTTATGATTGCCACAAGAAGCAAAGATTTCATGTAGAGTGGTTTCAAAACCCCATCCTTCTCATTCTCTAT
Source organism: Eonycteris spelaea (assembly GCA_003508835.1). Classification (NCBI taxonomy): domain Eukaryota; kingdom Metazoa; phylum Chordata; class Mammalia; order Chiroptera; family Pteropodidae; genus Eonycteris; species Eonycteris spelaea. The sequence continues at coordinate 1,415,057 of PUFA01000302.1, read as the reverse complement.
TAAAATTGAAGAGAATGCACAAAAATCAATCTTCTTGATAATTAAAGTAGCAATCCTTTCCCTGTGAGAATAAATCTGTCTTTCATATTAAGCCTATTTCCTGATTTGCCACCAATTTAGAGCCTGTATCTGAAAACTGCCCATTTGAAACAGGAATGACCAGATGTAATGGGACAAAGGAGTCTATACCTAAGTTTGGAAAGATACTTGCCCAATCCTGAAGCAAATGAAGTGTTAACATTCTCTTAACAACAACAGTAAAAGGGCTTTGTGTATAAACATCAGATGATCCTAAAGAAAACAAGGGACTAGCTAAAAAGTAACCACCTTCAAGAAGTCTACAATGAAGACAAGAAAAAGATATATGGGTATCAGAAGGTACTGGAACCAGCTGCCACTTGGAAAGGATCAGTTTTATTTAATTTAGTTCAAAACGGGACAAGTTATCCTGAAACTGAGAAATGGCCTTAAATAATAAAGGCTAAATCTGGGGAAGGACATAAAGAACATAAAAAGACCAAACATTGCTTCATTAAAATCCATTATTAGTTTTTTCTGCCCATAAAAAAAAATTTAAAAACTACAGATCAAGGTCTAAAGCGAATGCCCATTTCTTTTACTAGCATAACCTTTTTACTATGAAGAAAAATTAAATTCATTCTTGAAGAAAGAGGCTAGAAATTGTTAGCCTACAAAAAGAGCTAAGAATTAGAAATATTTCTATGCATGAAGACTTTATTCTACAGGAAAATAAAACCATTACAGTCACAAAATCTTTTAATGCAGAAGTAATGCAAATAAACATGTTGATAAGTATTCGATCATCTAGAGAGGTATTTTGCTACACTGAGTATCATGCAGAGACAAAAAGGTAAAAAACAAAAGGCTACCTTAGGTTGAAAACTAAAGAGACAAAGTATTTTTATAACCAAAGGGGGGAGGCGGGGGGGGGGGACCAGGGGGAAGAAGGGAGGAAGGGAGAGAAATAACAGTAGTCACGCCTACATGATAAAAAAAAATATTTGCACAAATTTGCTGACCTTATCTTAACCACCAGGAGATGGTTTAACAATCTTCTAGAACAAGAGAATAAAGTCTAAGAGTTTCATAACACATTATAAAGGCTTTAGGTATTTCATAACTGCATAACATGGTTAAGATTCTTAAGTATAATGGCTTAATTTATGCTGTTGATAGTCTATGCTTACCATTTTCTTTCTTATTGGTTTAGCACCAACATAGTGGAAACTAAAAAATTTTAAATAAGTTCTGGATGAAAACTGAGTTGTAAATCTCAAACAAAATAAATCTAGACCATGTCATACACATCTACATACTTTTTACAAATTTTTCATCAATTTTCAAAATCAAGATCAGGTACAGCAAATATATGTATCAAAGCCTGCAAGAGCATCCTGTGGATTGTAAACTTTGGTTTTAGTGTTTAAAATCATGGAACTGCTTTCACGAAAATGACAAATGCCTGATCTAAAACCTAAGCAGTGAAAGAAGCCAATCTGTTTCAGCAGTTCTTTGATTACTGGGGCAAGTATTCAGTACCCAAATATGTTATTCCACCCTTTTTAGTTATTTACATTCCTATTATAGCATTCAAAATGCTCTGTAACCATTTCTGTTTAAAGTGATACTGATTTGGCAACTGGAATTGAAAAATAAAAATAATTTAAAAAAATAAAATAAAAATAAAGTGATACTTATTTGTAGAACCTTGGGGGTGGTGGGTGGACAGGACATCCCGATTTTGATATAAATGTTTATACTGTGTTCTTTTCCTTCTATTAGAGTTCCAGCCCCATATCCTCCCCTAGTAGACAATAAAGTTTTCATAGTTGTGATCAACAAGATACTTACCAGCCCTCTGCTCTATAGTCAAGGGGCCACATGCTGCCCAGTGGGAGTGAAATTCTCTGTGTAGCTATGGCAATAGCCCCCTCCAGGAAGCTAAGGCTCTCTACTCCCCCCCCACCCCCACCGCCCAGATGACACTGATGAATATTTGTAAGTTTGGCACTCTTAAGTTAGGGCCCTTTATCATGCCTTTTTCTGAAAACATGCAGCCGATACAGACTTTTCACTATTGACTCTAAACAGAAATGCGTTCACTCCATTTTCGGAAGAGCTGTACCTGACACCAACTTGTATATGGCTCACAATACTGTCTGAGATGTGAGATGCTTTCTTCAAGTTGGGTCCTTGGCTCCTCCACATATTTAGATTGACCCTCAGGAACGGAGTAGAGTGAAAGCTACATACATTAAAAAAAAGAAAGAAAAAAATGTAGACAGTAATGAGATAATGATCAATTATCAAATTGGTAAGCATCATATTTTTAATAATCCATGAATTGCAAGGACTCTAAGGGTTACGTGCACCCTGAACCTCGCTTTAGAGGCTCTCTGCACCTTACTATTTCCTTCATCAATAAGGTCAAGGCCAAGAGGGCAGGGCTATGTCCTACCCTCCCCCTGCCCTACTGGTAGCAGACAAAGCAGCTCCCCCCTTATATGTTTTATATACTGGAATTTGGTATTCCACCTTAGATTTAATTTGGAAAAAATATAATACTAATTTAAAGGGTGGGTTTGGCGGGGGGTAAAAAAAGAAAAGCTTGAGAGTAACTGAAGAGCATGTTACATAGTTCAAATGATCAGTCTAGGGCTAAAAAAAAAAAGGCAGAATAGCAAGTTTATTTTTGTTCCCCACCCAGAGAAGAAACTTTTCACAGCCACCATTGGCTGCCTCCTTCGCCCTCAAAAATGCCACTGTCCCAAGGCTTGAGAAGAGAACAAAAGACAGAAAAGATAGCTACTTAGCTTTATGTAAACACAGTTCAAGTAACTCTACTCATCACTGAAGGTACATCTTTATGTCGCTTTACTCAAAGTCAACAGAAACCAACTACCCAAAATAAGCAGTGGAAGTATAGACAAAAAATATAAACAATGGAGAGATTTGTTTTATTTATTTAATATTTATTAAGCATCTATTTATGAGCCTCTAATTCAGCCAAGAAGCAGAATGAAGGCAAGTCTTTAATTTTTTAGAGAGGAAAAGTACAAATGTTTTCTTGTCTTGATATAGACAGTCTAGAATCAGGCAGATCATTTAGAAGGGAGCTGTGCTTACAATCTACTGGGACATAACAGATTCCCCACTAAAAATCTAGGAAATATTGTGTCCTAAGCTAAGTACCATCGATTAAAGTTTATCTGTTGAAAAAGCCACTTTAGTAGCTTCCCACATAAAAACAAACTATGAAGAAATATATTTCCTCCTAGTAAATATCCTCTAAAATGTCATATCTTCCTGATATATAATTTGTGTACTTTCTACAGTAAGTAAATCAGACATTCAAAATATGTCCAACATGAACAGCATGTTACCTCATTAACCTTCAAGGAAGTTTTGTGAGGGGACTCCTTTTTCTGTGATGCATACACTTTGAAGGTGAGCAGACTCAGGCTGGCCGGCCTCACGGACCTCTGAATTACCTGAAACACAGAAGCAATCTTAAGCTGCCTCTCAATGCTATGAACTGAATGTGTTTAACATGAGCACATTTGTAACTTCAGCCACTCCTGCCCTGAAAGGCTTACTGTGTTTTATGAGAAATAAGGGTCTTCCTGAAGTTTTATGTAAGTCAGAACCTAAAAAACATGTTCTCATGGGCTTAAAATTTCAGGTCACCTTGAATTTCCAAAAGACAGTAGTTTCTAAGTTTTTCTACTTAGTCTTTCAAGTAAAATAAAAGATATGTACATACATACACATATGTACTTTTAGAAATAATATGGAACAAACTTAAAATTATAAAAGTCTCAACTCCCTCCCCCACACACACATGTACACACATGCCAATACAAGGGAAGACATTTTTAATGATTTTACCTAGTAATTCACTGAACAGAATGGAGATTATTTCTGTAATTGTAATAATCAAACTTTCAGAAGGTTTCCCTTTCTGTTCCTATCCAGAGCTGGTCCCCCCTGATCTCGGTTCCTAAACACAGTCTCTCTGTGTCCTACTGTCCGACTGGGTCACTCATGCCCATGGCTTCGACACGAAGCCAGCGACTCCCAGATACAAAGCTCCAGCCCAGAGCTCTCTCCTGAGCTCCCAACTCAGTTATGCTATTACTTCTAGACACTTCCACTTAGAAGGGACACCAGCTCCCCAGACCAAGCATGTCTGATAAAATCAACTCATCAAGATCTTGTCTGTGCCTCCAAGTCCACACCAGGCCTGATGGGTGGATGTGTGCTGTGGAGTCAAGTCAGAAAGCTTCTTCTCAATAATCCCCTCCATCTACGCAGCACCTGACCATCGAGCATCTTTCCCCCAGGCCTACCTCTCTTCCTCTGCTTCCTCTCAGGAATGGTTGCACCACCCAATTAGACGACACGATCAGAAACTCTGAGGTCATCTTCACCAACACCCCCCATCCTATTGGTAACTAAGTCCTGTAAATTCTGCCTACTAAATGATCTCAATTCGCTGTCTCTGTCCCCTCCTGTATAATCTTCCCTTGAGCCCTCATTTCTTTCCTGGATTGTTTTAGCAGCAATCTAACTGTTCACCTGGCCCTCTGATGACTTGAATCACCACACTGCAAAAGAATGACCGTTCTAAACTGCATACCTAATTATCTTCTACCTTTATTTGTGATCCTTCAGTGTTTATTACCTAGGACTTTCATGTGGGTCAAACAAGGTCCATTATGATCTGACCCCAATCACCTCCTCTAACCTCATCTGTCATTCTGCCTTCTCCCACAAAACTTGAACTCCCTATATTTCTCCCAAATTGTTTTCCAGCATCATGGGTTTGCACATATTGATTCCTATGCCTAAAATAGTCTATTTACTTTGTCTTTCTGTACAACTGCCTAAGAGCAGAGAAGATTCATTGCTTTTCTTTTCTTTTTTCCATTTATTTATATCTATCAAGTTCTCCCTAAAAAATTGGAAGCCCTTTCAGGATGAGGCCGTGTCTTACTCTGTATTCCTCATGCCCATGACTGTGCCTAGCACATAAATGCTCAACAACTGTTTACTGCTTGCATGAAGGAATGGAAGTGAGGTGAAAAATAAATGATCAGGTGACTTGGTCTAATTACACAGGCATGATTAGGCATTGCAGAAATCATATTGCTGATGTTTACAGTGCCTGTAACGTGAAAGACTAGGCTATTCTGTAATACTCACAAAATATAATCCCAGATAAAAACATAACAAAAATGGTGAAATGTATGCCTGAAGTCACACAAATAAAGGAAATTCCCATATTTTAGAAGCAAATAAATAGCTAAAAGTGATTTTTTAAAAGAGTAGTTATTACTTTAACTGCTTTAAAAATAATTAACACACCCCAAAGTATTAGGTATTCACCTTGAAAGGTCTTAATTTCAAGGCAACATTGCTACATACTTCTTTTGCTTCCAGGGTAAAAGTTAGCCAGCTACTGCTGACTTAGTCAGTATGGTCCCTCCCCGCACCCCATGAGGGCCAGTTAGGCTGCTGGTATCTGGAGGTGGAAAGTCAGTGCTCTCTGCCCTCTGTGTCCTTCTGTGACCTACTAACAACACTGCTGAACTGGGGACTTTCCACTGAGCCAGCTGGCCCCGCCCCAGGCTTTGTTTCCCTTCCCCCACGACCAGTGGCTGGGCTCCGCCCCAGTCTACTCCCCATCCAGCTCCTGAGCCTCCAAGCATCTTTGGTTCATATTGTCCCATATCTTCATCCTCATTTGATATAATGCCTTATGTTGACCTTTTAAATTCTCAGTCCTTGCTTCAATCCTTAATCCTACTTTTCATATATTTTATTTTTCATCTCATGACCTTCTATTGCTTTTTTTGTTCTTAATTATTGTGTGTCAACTTGTTTACTTTTAAAATGTTAACATTTTATTGAACTCTCGATCATCAACTTCTACCTTATTTTTTCCTCTTATCCATTTTTGTTTTACTATTATGTTAAGCCTGCCAATCGTATCGCCCAAGTTGTCTTCTTCCCTTTCTCCTGTTCATCTTCCCTGCTCGCCCACCCTCACTCCCGTGCTATGGCGGTAGCACATAAGAAAGCCACCTCCTGCAGCTGCCCTTTCAGCTTCCTGGGGGCTCTCAACAAATAAACAAAGTTAAGAAAAAGCAAACATCATCCCAGGAGATTTCGGAGATCCACAGATTAACACTCCCCAGGGCCCCAATTCTCTTTGCAGAGAGGACAATTTACTTCAGGGTTCCTCAACCTTGGCATTATTGCCATTTGGGGCTGGGCCGTTCTTTGCTGTGAGGCCATCCTGTGCACTGTAGGAGGCTTAGCGGTGTCCCTGGCCTCTGACCACCAGATGCCAATAGCACCCCCTCCCAGTCATGAATCCAAAATTTCTCCAAACACTGTCAAAAGACTCCAGGGGGGCATCCCCCTGCATTGAGGAGCAATGATTTACTTGAATAAATATTATTGGTGACATCTCTCACCATCCAGACTTTAAGAAAATATATGTTTAAAAAAATGTATGTGTTTTAAAATCCAGAGCCTCAAATCTAAAACTCAGAACAGTCAAAGCCTGGGAGTAAAGTGTGGGGGAGGTAGACTTACTGAGAAGGGGCACAAGGGAACTTTCTGGGGTGATACAAATGATCTATATTTTGAATGGACTATGGGCTTACAGAAGGTGTATACATTTGCCAAAACTCAAATTGTTGTAAGATCTGTACAACTTAAAAAAAAATTGTACAACTTAAAACAACTGAGATACATGTAAACTAAATCTTAAAAAGAATCCATGCATACCTAAACTGTGCCAAATTCATGTCAAAATATGGGTGGGAACTGCAGGCCAAGGGTCATTCCCAGGAATGAGTCAGCCATACACCTGACAGTGGTAAGAAATGGGAGGCACTGACTATGCGACGAAAAACCCACAAGAGGAGCCTGGTAAAAGGTCCACAGGCAGGCAGGGCTGACACTGATGTGCTGCCCAACATCGTGGGTGGTTCCCTTTCCATTCTGCCATCAAACGGGGCTCCTTTTGGTGAGAGCCTACCCCACCTCAGCCAGATCAGATGTTAACACAAATGGGAACTGTAGACGTTGAATCCCTGCTAGATGGCTATCATTTGTTAGGGTTCAGGACAACTCATCCAAATCAGAATTTCAGAAAGGAAAGCCTGTTAAAATAGATAGAGATCACATACCCCTCCCTCCCCCCCGTAAGTGTGAGGGCAAAACAGAGGGCAAAGAAATACTCTCTTTAATCTTTTGCCTCCCCAAGGAAGAAAAAGAATACCCATCTGGAAGTTAGATGTTCTGAAAAGAGATCTGACCAGTTTCCAGGGTCTGGGTCATAAATCACTAAAGCTCTGGCTCTGTCACCTTTTCTCCCATGGGCACTCCTGTTGAGGTTGCCTTGTAAGACAAACAAAGGTGTTCTCTCTCCATGAGGGGTTCTGAAAATACCTCCATTACTGTATAACCAGACTGAAAATACCTCCTGGGAAGTGAGATCACCCCTTGACCTTTTCAGATAAAGGGCTGGAACCTCTAGTCTGTGTATACCTATGGCCTGCACACTCACTGTCCCAAGTGACGGTCCTTGAGAATCCTTATTTGCCAAGTTCACTCTCTGCCCAGCGCAGAGATGGCTTGGCTCAGAAAGTTGGATACATATGCACCTTCCAAGAGTTCATTAGACATGCTCAACTTTGGATCAAATGAGTTTGGCTCGCTAGATCAAAGTCAAGCTCACTCTTTTAAGAGCTGCATCTTCAGTGGGTGCTAAGCTAAAGCTACAGACTAACTAGATCCAAAGGCTGTGTTGCTTTAGATCTAGCCTTTCCTCTGGAGTGTATCCTTCAGTTACTAGATGCCTCTCCTGGAATTCAGCTAGTTGGGGATCTCAAAGTAAGGAGACTTACTTTTTACTGGAGATTCTACTCTGGCTCCATGTTGGCTTGTCTGAGGTTTTTATTATAGCTGTAAGAGACTCATAATCATAGGGAAAACTAAAATTTGGCTCAAACGAAGGTGAGTTGGAGACCCTTAGCTTTGCAAACTGGGGGTGGAGGCGGGGGATTATTAAGTTCTCTGGCTCATGTAGCTAAGTCTCTTTCTTTCTGTCTGATTCTATTCCCCAGAAAGATCTTGTACCCTTATCAAGGTATTAAGTTCTCTGGCTCATGTAGCTAAGTCTCTTTCTTTCTGTCTGATTCTATTCCCCAGAAAGATCTTGTACCCCTATCAAGGTATATTCTCTATCTTAGACCTTTGGACTCTCTCGCTTTTTCTTTCAACTTCTATTTTACATAACTCACAGGGGATTTAATCATCAATGGAAACTGAGCACCAGGATCTGCAGTTGGTTGCATAGGCCCTAACAAGAAGTGTTGTGGTAAGGGGGGGGCCACCACTGTCTTAAAGGCTTTTGCTTCTTACTCTCTCCACTGAACCTCATCGAGGACCAATAAGAACAAAGCAAATATGGCAAGGAAACCAGGGTTATATATAACAATTAGAAGAGGTCAACCAGAAATTGATTGCAAAAACAAATATTTATTGCATAATTACTCCATATCTGGCACAGTGCTAAAAAGGACACACACTTAAGGTCCCTGCCTTTACGGGGTTTCCAGGAAGTTTCTGAGTCTACTGAAAAGACTCTCAAGTCACAATTTTAAAAATAATCTTTTTAAAAAGACTGAAGCATAAGCTTGAATTTAGCCTTCAGCTCCAGCAGATTCTTGGGCACAGTTAACCACCATATGAATCTGGTGATGTCATATGCACTCAGATCATAATGGGTACCCAGAAGGCTAAACTGTCCTTGTTTACTGCCCATAACTCTAGCTCCAAGACCACTTTCTGATTGTGTCCCAGTAAAACTGCTTGAAAGGCAAAAGCCTCAAGCTAAATAAGCCACCTTCAGAAATATTCAAGGATGCTCAATAATGCTGGGTCTCAAAACCCTGACAACTAGCTTTCTTTTTCACCCTTTATTCTCCCACAGTTACAAATCTATTACCTTATTAGACCTTCCACTTAAAATACATACCAGTTTCCTTTTTAATAAAATGTAAGCCTCGCTTTGCAGACCTGTGTACACGAGGTTTCAGAATCATCTGGGGAGTTTTTTAGAAGCACAGATTCCCAGAGTGTCTCATCCAGTAAACCTAAGAGGTACCTAAGAAACTATTCCCATGATCAGCCACGTTTAGAAAATTACTGCACAAGCAGAAGCTCGAGGAACAGTTATTCAACTTAGTTTGTATAAACACTCAGACGTACTTTAAAAAACAGCCGAAAAGAATGAAATGAAAATTGTCCTAGACATAAAAAGAAACAGTGACTGGCCACCACCTAGAGAACTTATGGAATTTATTTACATTCAAGAAAATCTTACTCATCTTAAACAAAACACAATCGTTACCCTCCACCCCTAATTCCCTAACTACTGCTCTATCCTTTTATCTCCCTCCACTGGCAAATTTATTTTTAAAATAGACTATGGTTAGAAGGTAAAAGAGTAGATACCTTTAGCAAGCAAGGGAGTGTCTAGAAGGGCCAGGAGAGCTTCTAGAGTACTAGATATACTAGAATGGTCGGTTTGTAAAAATTCACTTGTGATCTGTGCACTTCTCTGTATGTATATTATATTTCGACACCAAGTTAGAAAGAAAGACTGTTTGCTTTCTCTACTTTATTCTCTCCTCCTCCCTTCACTACTCAAAGTACCTAAAAACTGTTCTCCTCAAGGCCACCGATGGTCTCCAAGCTACTAAACTCCAATGAACACCTGGCATCTTGGTTGCGCCCTGAAACTGGTGACTACTCCACCACGTTCAAACTCTCTCTGCCTTTGTTTCCAAGATTCTACTCTGGCTCCATTCTACACGCTCTGTAGGGCACTCTTTAGCTCTTCTTTTGGGCCTTCTCTTCCTCTGCCCATCTCTCCAAGGTTGATGAGGCCTTAACCCTCTTCTCTTCTCACTCCACAGCAATTTCATTTAAATTTAAGCCTTTAACTCCCACCCTATGCTACTGATGCCCAAATCAGCAATCCCAGTCACAGCCTCTGCCTAAGCCTCAGGCTTGTACGTCTAACTCCCCACGACATCTTCACCAGGTTTTTCAATCGCTACCTCATAATGAATTCTTTCTCCAGACCCTGTTTTTCTCTAAGTTTCCCCGCCTCAAAGGACAACATCAAAGCAATTCTTTAATGAAACAATAACAGACTTCAAAAACATAAGATGTGGTCGCTGCCTTCATAATCTAATAAAGTGGATAAACAAATAATGACACCACCTGTGATAAGTGCACCGAGAGACAAGGGACAGGGGTAACACAGAAAAGGGAATAATGTACCACAACCGGAAATTCTGGGAAACAACTGCAGAGAGAAGGCAGAATCAATAATCAGAAAGTTTATGGCTGGCTGCCTGCCTGCCTGGCGCCCACTTGCCCTCCCTCTCTCTTTTTAGCGAGCTTACCCAACAGACAGGAACAGTCTCAGTAAAGAACAGTAATGAAAGAAACCAAAGGTTTAGAAAATGAGGATGATTTGTGACACATCACAATCTTTTCAGCTATACTCATAAGTAGATAAGATCTCCATATGGAGCAAACACAGGCAACCATAAACCATGGCTGCTACTTTAATAGCACAAACAATCCCAATCAAAAAGTTCCTTTTTACTATCAAGGTCAGATGGGGTTTTGATGATAATCTACTCAAAATAATTTTGGATCAAAAATTGCATAAATAAATCTAAAGCTTTAATCATTACATTTTAGCTGTGTCGTATAACCTGTACATTAAAATGTGCAGCTGTTTCCAAAGTTATTGCATAAGATCATTTTTATATCTATTACTATAGAAAATAAATGTATTTGGGAACATTTTAAAGTAAATGCCATTTAAAATTAGATATTTCCCTATTTACAGGAAATGAGGCACAATTATATATTATTCCCTCAAATGCTACACCATTTTTTGATCTTTAATCAACCTTTTCTGCAACAATTTCCATCTGAAAGCATTTTTTCATTTAAAAACAAAATACTTCTAATCTGATTCTTTTCAGTTATTTAAGAGGTAAAAATCTGAAACGGATTTTTTAAAAAAGGTCTATGAAAACTGACAATACTTTTGAGGTATGCTTGTTCTAAAAAGAGAACATCAAACAAAAATATACTATGTAAAAGAATTCAGGGTAAAGCAAAATGATGAAAACAATCAACAGTTTTGCCCAAATCAGGCCACACTGGTGTCTTTGGTAATGTCATGAATTGAATTAAAAATACAGAGAAACTAACTGAGTTCATATTCTTAATACAGTAAAAGAATATGCCCTCCCCACAGAATGAGCATCCAGTTTGCTACCTACATTTTATACAGCAATCCTTTCTAATCTGGAGGCGACACACCAAACTGGTAACAGTGACTTTCTCTGAGAAGGCGCTTAGAGGGAAAGACACAATGAAAACCTGATAATTATCTTAACTATTCTGTTTTGACTATTACAAGGAAAAGTTATTTCGGTATTACTTATATAATTTTTAAATAGTTATTTTCTCACCTCATACTCTTTAGGATGGCCACTATAAAAAGACAGAAAATAACAAGTGTTGGTGAGGATGTAGAGAAACTGGAACCCTTGTGCCCTGTTGGTGGGATTGTAAAATGGTGCAACCATTAAGGAAAACAGTATGAAGATCCCTCAAAAAATTAAAAATAGAACCACCATATGATCCAGCAATCTCACTTCTAGGTATATATCCGAAACAATTGAAAGCAGGGTCTGGGGATATATTTGCAAACCCATGTTCACAGCAGCATTATTCACAATCGTCAAAAAGTGGAAATAACCCAAGTGTCCACAGAAAATTGGAGGGGAAAGAAAATGTGGTATATACATGACAACGGAATATTGGAAGCTTGAGTACACTATGCTAAGTGAAAAGACTAGTCACAAAAGACAAATACTGTATAAATGGTGGTTACTGGGAGCTGGAGGAAGGAGGAAATGGGGAATTGTTTAATGGGTATAAAGTTTTAGTTTTGTAAAATAAAAAAATTCTGTAGATCTTTTCCACATCAATGTGAATTGTTACTATGACTGAACTGTACACTTAAAAAGGATTAAGAGGGTAAATTTTGTTACATGACTTTTTACAACAAAAAAATATATGAAATTAAAAACACTGTTAATACGGTAAAAAAGAAAAACTCATTGCAGCCAGAAAGAAAAATAAACTACACCTCCTCAAAAAAAGAAAAATATTTTTTCTTAAAAGTAGTGGCCTTGACAAATCATATACTGAGTCAGAATTTACTGCAACTATTCATATAACAAGTTAGTAAAGAACATTTACTTTTAATATGTGATCATGTGGTTTCCTTTTCTAAATGACTTAAGATCAAATTTCAAGCTTATAAGAAAATCAGTCTCAATATATTTGAAATGAATGAGAAAAACTGATAAGAAAATAGCCTTTGTTTGAAAAGGGGGTGGGTTGTGAGGTTTTTTTTTTGAAAATGTCAAACTGAGGGAATATATAAGTATGCCCAGAAACGAATCTGAAAAGATGTTAACAGTGGTTATCTATAGATCGTGGGATTAAAGGTGATTCTTTAGTATTATTCGCATTTCCTGAAGCTTTTACAATGAATATTATTTTGTGTTATAACATACAAAGAACAAAAATGGTTGGCTCCTGAGGATATTCTAAAGAATTTGCCACCAAGAAGATAACTCCAAATAAAGAGGGACAAAATGTTTTGATCGGTGATGATATATTTGGCATAAGTATATTGATCAGACAGCATGTTTGATAACTGTCCTCTCAAAAAGACTGTTGTGATGGGCACTCATTTTGATGTATACATTTGAGAGCACTTATACTTCGACAACAATAGAAACCACAATTATTTCAATCTGTATCATAGTGAAGGAATTAGGTAGCCAATATTTTAAGAGTTCAGACTTTAACCAACAAAAAGAAAAACTGTCTCCCAACTATGACAAGCAGAACTATTTTATGACAAGCTTTCAATTCTATAATTTTGTACTGGAGTAACTGATATCTCCTTGTTCTTCCTTAACCACTACAGACAGTGATCTAAAGAGATGACTACAACAAAAAAATGAGTCTGTTTTCAAGAATTACATTATCATTTTCTTATGGAAAACCAACTTCTATTTTATCTTTGAAGAGCAGAATTCACCACAAAATTAGGTCAGCAAAGCAAAGAAACTGTGCTTCATCTATAATTGTTTCATTGCCTACTCTTTAAAAATAGTTATCAAATTTTGTTAAATTCATACACACACAAAAAATGATAAACTTGTCTGACAAACAGGAAGGAAACCTCAGGGCCAAAGAGTGAGATAATTGTTCCTTCAGGCAGGTTTTGAGTTATCTGGTTGAGCTGCACTGGCACGGACTTGGAACACTGACGACATACAATTTATCATATTTCAAATTTATCTTGAACTTCCTCATTCAAACAGAAACTTATGACTGCTTACCTAAAACTCCTATATATGTGTGTGTGTATATATATGTATGTATGTATATGTATATACATGTACATATTTTTCCCTCTCTCCCTCCTCCTCTCCCCCTCTCTCCCTCCTCCTGCCCCCTCTTTCTCTCTCTTTCTTTCTCTTTCTCTTTCTCTCTCTCTCTCTCCTCTCTCTTCTCTCTTTTCTCTTCTCTCTCGGAATAGCATCCCAAGATCCATCCATTCTTTTCTGAGTTAAGGGAACATAGGTAGGAAAAAAAATCATGGGGGAACATTTACTTCAAGACTTGCCTTTCAAATGTTTCTGTATTTCCAAGCAACTAAAAAAATCTACATTTTCTAAGAGGAAGAGCTATTCTGTCAAAGTAAAGTTTATCCAGCCTTCATTTCCTAATAGATCACTGTGTGCAAACAGAACATTTCCTAATAGGTTTCGTTTCCTAACAGACCACTGCGCGCGTACAGAGAATGCCAAATTCACGGATGACAACTGCCTTCAACCTTGTCTGTTAGTCACGGGCTTTTTTCTTTAAAGGAAAGCAAAACTGCAAAATTCTTTTGGGAAAAAATCACGTGCAAGGCTCAATTCAGCTCAATTTTCTTCCTGTTTATCACATAAGTTTAGTATTTTTCTGTGTGAATTTAACATAATCTGGACTCATAATGAAAATTTCCATGAAAACAAGGAACAAGTCAAGTCAATATTTAGACTATACGCAACAACGTTTAACAGTGCTCCCAAACGATGTGACTCCATAAGCAAGCTCAGAGTCAATATTTGCCAAGTTAGGTAAGCCATCATCAGAGTTAGGTAAACTTGTCAAAGTACTCCCTATCACCGGGTGCTTACTTACTCACAGGTTTATCCCGCATCATAATGCCACACTTGAATCAGCACCTCTAATGGAAGAGGAGATTCATTTCAACAAGCACAAAGGAAAAACAGGCTGTTATTTCAAAAGGACTGACATTTGTGAAATGAGGAAAAAAGAAAAATGAACCTTTATTTTCACACATCCTATTTAAAAAGACCATTCAAAGGAATGAATAGACATAGCTAGAAAAAAAAAAAGAGAGAGACCACTGGGTATCCCTCCCAACTAAAGCAAGGAACATGCACTTGTGAATTTATTTCTAGCTCCCATAGAGGGCTCCTCATCTTCACTGAACCAAACAAAGACATAGTTAAGTTGGAGCCAGTGTGGACTTTGAATAAAACACACTGCTTGCTTCAGAGTTGGAAAGAAGTAGGAAAACAGTGACTTATTTAAAGTGTCTTTAAAACAATATTCATTCAAAACACAACTGCACTATCTATAATACTATTATCATGAAAATACAGCTTATTATTCAAAGTTATAGGCTCTCAGCATACTGAAAACTCTACGACCTTTGCTCTAAATTCTTGCTTCTACAAGTTTTAGCATACAATGAACACAAGTCAAGTTTTTAAGCCCTTTACATTAAGAAACTGACACTGTTCAAGCTTTCTAACAACACTGGCATGAGGCCATGCCAAAATTAAGAAAAATTAGCAAATGTAAAAAACAACTTCCAAATTCTAAAATACATCTTTAGACTGAGATTTTTTTCCCGCCCCTGAAAACATCTACATAAATTTCATGCTGTATGCACTAATCATAAATTCCACTTAGGCATTATTGCAGAAAATCAACTGATACAAACTCTTTTAATTCCTTCATTTTAAAAATCTTTTGGTACTTCCCTGTCATACTATTAGTAACTCCCAAGTTTTTGAAACAGCTACATATCTTTGCTATAGAGATTTCTTATGCATCTAATTAGGTGCAATAATTTTAAATGTACAATACAAATAACAAAGTTCATTTCTTAGCCTCTAAGAAGTTCTAGTTTAGTATAGAAAGGACATAGGTGTGAAGCACATGTACATACAGATTATAAGTTAAACCTTTATTATATCAATATCATAAAAGTCTAAAATATGCATAGGCTTCATGGAGTAATAAATTCACTTGTCATAAATGCCTAGTTCTCCATTTTGCCTCTGCCCCCATTCTTTTAAGGTATAATTCATCTACTTCCTTCTCTTCCAGTGTTAGCTGCACATGAGAGGCTACTGGCATTTTAGAAGTAGATGGAAGAGTGTTAACAATGGTCTAAGCAGAATTCAGTTCCAAATGACAAGTGAATTTATCCAAGTCTAATCTATTTTATAGTCCTAAATCCACAGTGCTAACCTGAAATTCTAGATTACTTCGGTGGACAGATGTAATACAGAAGGGGCTGAAACACTTTACATTCCTATCGAGCTTTATAGTTTACTGTGTTTTTCACACATGTTATCGCATTTGAACCTCCCAACAGTACTGTGCAATGTGGAGGGACATATTATTGTCCCCACAATACCTCGATAAGGGAATGCCAAGAGATTAAGAAACCTCATTGAGGTCACTCTGCCAGAAACCAAAAACACCATAACTAGAAGCAGAGCCTGTGCTTTCTGACTGCGCCCAGTGGTGCAAGGTAGCTTTTTCTTCCTCTTTGGGACCAACCACCCAACATCTTGGAAGGATAGGAAAGAGGAGAAAAAGCCAAATAACCAAATAATTCTGCACATATACATGTATTTATGTGAGTAATAACGTATTCACTATAATTTCTCAAGAATTCCCTCAGAAATGCTTAAGTTGTTAGGGGAAAAAAAATCTTTATTACCTTTCAAAATATGAGACACTTAAAATAATATTCAAGTAAAATAAAGTTATAGTACTTTTCCAATTTACAGATTTTCCTTTTCCATTTAGCAGTGTAATTTTCCCCTCAGTTTGTACTAATAACATACTACTCATGATAAGAAAATTCATGTCAATACTGTTGATTGTACACCTGAAACTTACTGGATTTCATTTACCAATGTCACCATGATTAAAAAAAAAAAGAAAATTAATTTTAAAAAGTAAGAAGAGGCAATAAAGCCATTACGAGACTCAACAACCACAAAGAATATGTGAGATAAAAATGCCTATAGTCAAGAATACTGTCCCCTCAGGCTCCTCTGAGCAGTGAGCTCTGGGTACAGGTCACATCTCTGTCCTTCAAGAAGAGATTGATAAACACCAGCTTTCCTAGGCCACCTTCTTGCCCTTGAGGCATCTGATGATTCTCCTATCTCCAGCCCACAGAGCTCTCATGAACACTCTATACCTTTGGGTTCCATATCAACTTATTATCATCTTGTAACGTCCACAGATATTCCAACAAGCCCAACCTCTTAAAAAATCAAATCATCATCTCCCCACAAATCAAACTCGGCCTTCTCCCACTTTCTCATCTCTATGAATGGTTCTAAAAGCTACTAAATTTTCAAAGCCAAAAGCCTGGGCGACATCCTTGAATTCTCCCTCCTCTGCCACATCCAGCCAACTACCAAGTTTTGAAGAAACAAACAAACAAAAATACCTTCAGAAAGCCCCAAGAATGTGCACCACCATAACTACCGTAGCAGCCTCTTACAGGAGGCCAACTAAAAGTTACTATTAGGTCAAATTTACTGGGACCCACTCTGTGCTAAACCTTAGGTCTGAGTTAATTTAATCTACACAACAATTCGAGGTTGTTGCTAGTCTTATCCTTGTTTCACAGATGAGGACACAACTATAGAGAACTTTGCTATCTTGCCCATGGTGGCATGGTGAAGCCCAAGGTCTTAACGTCCCGCTGAACTGTCACTTCTGTGTCCTGCATGCGTTCTTCTGCTCTGCTTCGAAGGCCCTTTCGACCTTGTCTGCCCAGCTTCAAAGGTCAGTGCAAGCATGGTCCCCTCTACATGTCTCCTGATGCCCCCTGCTGGTGCTTGTCCCTCTAAATCAGAGGCTCTCAAGGTTGGCTGAAAGCTCTCAAAACTGGATGCCTAGATCCCAGCCCGAGATTCTGATGGCATTGGTCTGGGTGCAGCCTGGCCATCAGGACTTATAAAAGTTCCCCTGGTAATTCTAATGTGTAAGGCGAGGTTGAGACCCACTGCTCTATATTTCTGCAACCCTTTTACATGAGAGCACTTATCCGACTGCATCAGAACGAGCTGTTTACGTCTGTGCTAACAGCATTGTGAGCTCCTGCAATGGAAGTTTCATAGTCACCTCGGGGGCTTTTTCAAAACTAAAGGTTCATGGACCTCACTTATAAACTAAATCTTATCTATGGTCAGAGCCCTGGAAACTATTTGTCTCTTGAATAATTCTGATGTGTAGCCAAATTTGGGACTCTCTTCTAGGTAAGAACTGTCGGGGTTTTTTTTCATCTGTACCCTCCAGGTTACAGCACAATGCCCAGCCCATGACAAACATTTGTGTAATAAATGAAATCTAGTGATGTGAATCGGGACTGGGTGTATGTATTCAATATCCAAGCTCTCTGAAACAGCACCCAGAAAAGGTGCTTCAGAGAGCTTGAATATTGAATGCATTGAATACTGTGCAGCTTTTCAAATGTGTTTTTTAATCCACTAGTGCCCCCTACTGGCCTGAAAATGAATAGCTAAGACAATGGTTACAGTTTAAATATTTTAATTGTATATGCACATAACTAGGCAGGCACTGTACTTTTTCCACCAACACCTACACTATCAACTCCTTTGCCCTCCAGTCCTAGGTGATTCAAGCTGTTAACTCCCAAACCAAGATCAATCCTACCATTTGCTCTGTCCCCACTCCTCGACTGCAATCATGATAGACCTGCCTTAGCAGCTCTCAGCAAAGCCCTCAAAGCCTCTCTTTTTTGTTCCTTGGTCAGTGCCTCTTCCAAATTCCACTACGCTCATAAAATCACTCACCCTTGAAAACACAAGAAACCATTCATCTACCAATTTGCCTCAGTTACTGCTATTCAAAGTATGATGGGTGACTGGCAGCATCTATATCATCCAGGAGGTTGTTAAAAAAAAAAAAAAGGAGAGAAAGAATCTCAAGTCCCACCCTAGTTCTACTGAAGCAGAATCTGAATTTATACAAGAGTCGCATGCATATTAAAGTTTGAGAAGCACTGGTTCTCAACTAAACCTAACACCGACAATTTATGACAAATATTTTTAAGTAACTATTTGCTATCTTGAAATAAAATTCATCACCCACTCATACACATTAAGTCCAAAACAAAGAGACCAGTAGATCAGTACTGACAGTAACATAATGGACAACAAAAAGGAAAGATTTGTAAGAACTGCATTTCTGTACATAAATGTTTAACACAACTAAATTAAAGATGTGAGACTAACCCGAGTTTCCAAAAGGTATTCAAAGGGGGTGGTACCATCCAGATGAGAATGACTGGTCTACAATCGCTCCCATCCTTCTTCCATCTCACAGGAGGAAGAAGTTCTCTCTCGGAAAAGCTCCCTCCCTACATTCCTCCCTATGCCATAAACATTGCCAGATCTTGACTGCTGCAACAAAACAACTCTAGAATCTTGACCCAACATGTCCCCCTAGTTAGCCTAATCTCTCCTTCCCTTGACAGTCAAGCTTATTATTGTATTTATACATCTCAGTCACCAACCATATTAATTTAGCTTTCACTTCCATCAAAAAACTACATGTATCATGAAAACTTTCCAAATTGCCCAAATCAACTGACACTTCTCCAAACCTAACTAACTCATCTTTCTGTAATGGACATTGATGGTTGCACATCCAGTCTCCACTCCTCCGCTTTGTTCAAGAATTCATTTCTCTCTCATGTGATTAGGGTAAAGTGACCCTACCCAGGTCGATCCCGTGTCTAAGGCATTCAGAGCATGGCATTCTCCTAGCATTCGCTATTGGGTCAGGAGCAGACACCTAATCTAAGTTGGTCCAATCAGACTGAAGAGCATGATCCAAGCACGAGTTTTGTCCTCTCTTTCTCTTGCTCTAGTGAATTGGAAAACACATGTGTTACAGGCAGTTATCTTGCAACCATAGGGGAACCAATCTTACTGTTGAAAAGTCAAGAAAAGAGATGGGTCCTTGATGACATTGTTGACCCACAGGAGTCCACCTTTCCTCTGCACTTTATGAGATCATTTTCCTTATTATTTAAGCAATTGGGTTTTCCCAGATGAAAGCATTCTAACACAACCTGTCCTTGAAACTTTCCTCCAGTGATTTTCTAACCATCACTCTTTTGTGCTTTTACTTCTACTTCTCAAAAGTTGCCTCTAGAACATCTCTGGCCTCCTCTTCCTCTACCTACTCCTTATACTTTGCTGGTCTCCAAGGTTTTTTGCAACCTTTTCTATTCAAATTACATGTTTGAATCATTTCAGCTCACTCTACCTTTCCCTTGACACAGAAGAACTGTTACTGGCACTTCCCCCAGTGGAGTACCAATGCTGAAGTTCTCCAGCCAGGTACCTCAAAACTCCTAACTTGTCTTTCAAAACTAAATTTAAATGTCTGCTCTGTGAAGCCTTCCCTGAAGTCCATAGGGGTGCCCAGACTTTTTTCGTGCCGTGGACCTCTTTGGCAGTCTGGTGAGCCCTATGGACCTTCTCAAAATAATGCTTCTAATTGCCGAAAATACCAATTACATTGCAATAGTTATAAAAATATCTTTAAAACTCAAAATCTGATATAGTAATATGTTTACTACTATAATTTTGTAGCGATGAGCATAAATGACATTTTGAGATCTGCAACATCTGTAATGAGATATGAAAACGTCTGTGACTTGCATTGGTCTTGTGACTTCTATTGGTGACAGGTACTCCTAATAATACTGATTTGTTGCCATAGTAACTTAATGGTTCCCAGTGAACCACATCTTCTCATATTCATGTTCTTGTGTAGTCCCCTAACATATTGACTCTGAGCTTATCTATGTGACTTGTTTTGACATCAGCAAATGTGATGTAAGCAGATAAGTTTGCACACTGGAATTTGCCCTCTTAGAACCAGGTAACCATGTGAGGAAGCCCAAGCTTAGCACATTGAGAAGTATCCAGCCCCCACACATGGGAGTAAGACCATCTCCTAGTGTTGCTACCAGCTGAATTGAGCCACTGGGGGATGCCAGCAGTACTGTAATAAAACTGTGAGCTGCCTGAAAACAAAGTGAAAGCAAATGCTTAGATGGTATTTCTGTGTGCCAGAGCCCCTTCCAAGTGCTTACACATACTCATTGATTCCTTATAACAACCCTATAAGGTAGACGCTAGTCCCCTAATTTCACCACTGGGAAAACAGGCACAGAGAGGTTAAGTGACTTACCCAAGGTCACACAGCTAGAAGATTGGCAATGCCATGATTGGAAGGCAAAATCCATCTTCTGATTTTATAGCCTGTACTAATGTGCCCAAAGCACATTGCAGGAGCTCAATACAACTTTTTAGTACAAATTACAATTTCATTAGCATTATTTTATGAGTGCTATGCTTCTTGAAAACGATTTGTAGACTAATTTCTGGCGGCTTGTGATTTGTTTTTCATGATAGAAACTACCATTTACTTTTTTCAAACAAACTCTTCACTGCACAATTTCAAAGAACACAAATTCATAAAATATAAAGGTCTACTAGTCCATACTAAATAATGTTCACTGAGGAGGGGAGCAAAGTTCCAGCATCCCCCCTCACCCAGCCACTCCCCAGCCACCCCCACATCCTACAGCAGCTCTCAGAGTGACCCTCCCCCATTCACAGACCATGTTCTGAAACCTGACCCTGCCAGGCAGCCAAAGCCTAAGCCTGCAGCGCTCGAAGCCGGGCTCACCCTACCATCAAAAGCAAGCAGAAGGGTACCAGCAGAGAAGGGGGTGGATACTCTGGGGGGGGGGTACTTTAATTTTCCCAAGTGTTTTATTCACGAGAGCTCGACCCAAATGGCCCCACCCATCCAACCCGGAGTCTCACGCCTCCGCCCGGCAGCCGCTGGTTTCAAGCGGACAGGTGAATGAACCGCAGAGCCGGGATGCAGCCAGCCCGGAGGCAGAAAAAAACCTCCGGGCAAGCCGGGCCTGGCCCCCAAAGAGGCCCACGAGAGTGTGGGGAAGGTTCCGGGAGGCCGGGAGGGGGCGGTGACAGCTGTGACCCAGCTCCACGTTCTCACCTTGAACATGTCGCTGGCATCGGCGGCTCTGGCAGGGTCACCGCAGCCTAGGCCCCGCCTACTACAGAGAGGCCGCTACGGCGGCCGGATGGGGCCTGATTTCTCCGCGCGCAAGTGAGCCGCGGGGCGGATCCCGCGAAGACTTAGTTCCGAAGCCTGGGGCTGGGAACTACGTCACTAAGCCGCAGCGCGTAGCGCCTCACGCCTCAAATGAACTCAAGCCCCGCCTCCCAGAAGCTCCGCCCCTGCGCCGGCGGTTGCTAGGCGGCCAAAAAGCGCCAGCTCAGTGTAGGAGGCACAGGGGGCGCGAATAGGGAGGTTCCCCGCGCGGCGAGGCGCTGAGAATCGCCCGTCGCCGCGGTGATTGGGCGTCCAGCGGCGTGGGCTGGGAATACTGTGCGCGAGGCTGCCGGACGGGGGCGCTCGGTGGGACTCAGGCGGCTTCGAAAGCCTCGCAGGCGGAAGCCGCCGACCTCGGGGGCCTGGATTTTCTTCACAAAAGGTTTTCAGATTTTTTTTTTTTTACCGTGGGCTGGACGGTTTTTAAATTTAAACTGATTTGCCACGTCTTTTAGTCTCGAAAGGCACTGACCTTTTTTTCCCCCCTTGCCGGGAATCAAATGTTTGTCCCTTAATACTGGTAGAAATAAGTAATAATGAAATAATTATCTTATTAACAAGAATAACAAGCTTAACACAGCATTTGCGATGTGCCTAGCTCTGAAATAACCTCCTTACACATATCTAATCTTTCCAATAACCTAAGTAGGTGGACGGGATTATAACTCCCAAATAGATGAGGAAATTGAGGCACAGAAAAGTAATTTGTACAAGGCCACACAGATGGGAAGTAGGAAGCTAGGATTCAAACCTAGGTAGTCCACCTTTAAAGCCTGTGACTCGCGTAATCAATTGTTATAATGCCTCCTAATGGCAATGTGTTTCGTATATTATTCTGTATTTCGCGTCCTAACCCCATAGAAAGTACAACCCCATCCAGGGGGGCATCCGGAAGATTTGGGGGTTTGTGTGGTGGTGTGTCACTGCCTTCCAGCCAAAAGACTAGTAGGAGCACCGCTGTAGTGGAATAAATTGGATTTATTTCTCATTGCTGCAGGGGAAATGCACACCTTGGTAAACATGGGGCTTCTTATAAGAGGGTGTTAGAAAGCTTTATTATAGGATTTGGGCTTTGGTTGGGTGATTTGGGGGCGAGTTCAAGGAAGCGTGGCTTTGCCGTTAGGAAGCCAGGGTAACACCAAAGCCCAGCTGTGAGTGCCAGGTGGACTCCAGGATGCTAAGGGCTGCTTTTCTCCTCAAGTGAATCATGTATTCCAAACCATCCGTATCCACATCCTTAAGGAAAAATATTGCAAAGACTCTGAAGGCTCTGCATTAGTAATGGAACATCATATGTATATAAAAATGTGAAGTATTCCAATAAACTAAGGCAGGAGTTTCTTAATTCAGGAGGCATGTGAACTTGGATGGAGAAAAAAAATGATTTTCACTAACCGCTAACTGAACTTTAGCATTTCCATTATAGTGTAGGAAATAAACCACAGTGATATCAGCAGTACCTATGACTTTGTCATAGATAGAAAACACAGATATTTTCATATCATGTTACAGTCATGGCAGATTTCTTGAAATATTTCTACTCATTACTACACAAATACAGTAGTTATTAGAGCTCTCATTTAATGCATAAAGAAGGGACCTATTTCTATAATTTTGTTTTTGTAAATACCGTGACAGTGATTTCTATGTAATTGAAATTCTTTGTAATCCTATATTATTTTATGTTATCCATTTTTAAAACATAGTTTTTGGGAGGAGTCTGTCCATAGGGGTCCATGGCACCAAAAAAAAAAAAAAAGAGCTCCTGGTTTTAGTATATGGAAACTAAGTAGTAACTAAGAATTTAGTAACTGCATTTAAATTGAAGTCATGCATCAAAGGATAAGAAAATCAGAGATGAATCAGATCATTTAGTACGCACCCTTTCACTTTACAAAGGTGGGAACTGAGCTACTGAGAGGTTAAGGGATTTGCCCAAAAAGCTCATGGCTGTTTCTGTGGTAAAACCAGGGTGGAAAATCTTTAGACAAGCATGTAAAAACCCCCATTCTGCTAGGCATTTGGGGATTCCATAGTTAGTAAGATGCCTCCTGTCCTCAGTGAGCTTGTTGTGACAGCCAAGAGAACAAATTAATGATTGTAATATAGAGAAGTACTGTAAAAGAAAAACATATACGTATTTGGGACCTTGAAGACAGGAGTGAGCAGTTCTGTTGAAAAAAGGTAGAAAGCTTCAGAGAAGAGAGGCATCATTAGCTGGGGTCTTCAAGAAATGAATTGATGTTTACTGGTGGCAGGAAAAGTCATTCCAGTAGAGGAACATGGCATGATCAGAGGCCCAGAGTTGTAAAACATTGATTTTAGCAGAAATTCTTGTTCTCACAGAGTGCAGAGAGAAATGCTGATGAAAGTTGGTATTTTGAGATTTGAAAGAGAATGGAACTAGATTGTGAAAGACTTGAATGCCATTCTAAGGAGTCTGGACTTCAGCTTGGAAGAAGTGAGGTGTCCCTGAAAGATTTTAAGTTGGGTAGTGATAAGGTTGGATTATTGGTCTAAAAAAGTTAACTCCAGCTGCAGTCTGGAGGAAGAATGGGGCAACAAAGAGCCTGGAGACAGGGAGACCAGTTAGAAGGCTATGGACAGATCCACTTGTCTTTCCTATATCCCTTATAATATTTTTAGTACACAAAGACTGCAAACCTTAAGAGAGCCACAAGGCCTTCCTTTTTGGGGGGGTTTCTGGTAATTACTGCAACAATCGTGACACTTGAGTCTCATCTAAACAGTGTGACGATATAGATTGTGACTCAGATGCTTAACTTTATGTACTTTCAGAGTACATAATTGTAAGGAAAATGAGTCGTTCTTCAAAGCCACCAGTTACTGGTGTTCGAAAATCAGATAATCCACATGTGGGAAAAGGCCGCAAAGCACCTTTGTCAAATACTGGAAAGACAAAAGTCGACCACCGTAAGTAGCCATCTATCACGTTGTATCACTTTCCACACTGAACCATTTCCACACAGTACTGACCCAGCTAACATCAACCACTTATTCTGTAAAGTGGAGGAGTTTTGTGTGTGTGTGTGTGTTTTAAAATTATTTTTGTATTGAATAATTATTGTAATATAGTATTCATAATTTACAAAGCATATTAACACACATCTCTTTGATCTTGACACAAACCTGTGAAGCAGTCTTATTACATTTTATAAGTGAGGAAGCAGCAACTGGGAGAGGTAAGTGGTTTTCAGAAGGTTAAACAGCTAATAAATGTCACTGGTGCAGATTCAAAGGTTTGTTTCCATACTCCAGGGCTTTTCTACTCTCCATCTTGTAGTCTGCATTTTGCCAGCCAACAGTGACATTATACAGGACTACCTCTCTTTGCATGTAGCCCCGTGAGGGATGATGACAGGTTGAGGGGTTTGGGAGAGGGGGAGCCCTACAATCTGCCAGTGCTGGGACATGATCAAAAGTAAAAATAATTTTCCAGCCTGACTGAGATGAAACCTGGTTCAAGCAAAGACCAGAGAAGGGAGTTTCTTTTTCTAAGGCATGGTCATCTGCTCTGAGAAAGAATTGGGTGTGCTGTAACTTCTACAATTCCACATTCTGTTTTCTTAGCACTTGAACTGGTTGGTCAGTGTTTTTAAGAACTAACTACAACAAAATCATTTTAGGTCATGGATTTTTCAGAAAGCAAGTCTGTATCCTGACATTTTATTTATAATATATATGTGCCTTTCAATGATAAGGTTTTAGCCAGGATGGTTTTTTAATCTCAAGGGAAATATTCTCAAGTATTTCATATCTTCATCCTAACTAGATTTCTGCAAATGACCAGTTCCAATGACCACATCCAAATGTTCCTCATTGTGTCAGTCTTGGGGGTGGGGAGGTTCAGGAGGAGGAAGCATAAATTCAGAGTTCCCCAAGATTTTTAAGGAAAATGAAAACAACTTCACAAATTGTATACCTTTTTATTCCCCTCTCTCAGCACTATAAAGATATTTCAGCTCTAACAATACAGAGAGCTTGGCTGTCTCATATGGACAAAACAGTATTTCAACTCCTAAAGCACACAATTTGTGCAGTGGTATGTATTTTGCTTTTTGTCTTTTTCTATAGTTTAATAACTTACCAAGCTAAAAGATTTGCTAAGTAAGATGGAATATGTAACCTTTTTTCCTCTTCTATCTTAATCTAATATTATTGCACGGGTTCTGGGATTGCTTCTTTGATTAGCCCTAAATGAATATTTCTGGATTTTATTTTTAACATAGGTAACTATTATTTCTTTTTTTGAAGCTGATATGATCTTTTTAAAAATTCAGTTTCTTATTTGAAGACATGAGGCAGTGATCTTTCAACAATAAAAATCTCTGAATTAAAAATACCCTTACCTTCCACCCAGCAATTTCACTTCTAGGAATCTATTCTATAATATCTGCAAAATTTCATTGCATATTGTTTGTAACAGCAAAGAAAGTAAACCATATAATGTGCATCAATAGGACGCTGCTTAATATAGTGTTGGTGCTTTCATAATGTTAAACCTTAAGCCCTGCATATGATTCTGCAGAAGATAGCTGAGATATTGTGTCAGTGAAAGAGACAAGTGCAGAACAGTATGAATAATATAGTCCTATTTGAGTAAAAAGAAAAACACTTGTCTCCCATTCCCCCCAAAAAAACTCTGGCAACCCTGGCAGACTATTCATTCTTCCTTCATATACTACCAAATATTCTCCTAATAAAACATCCCTGATTATAGTTGTGTATAATTAGTAATAGTCCCATTAAGGGAATTTTAGCAGCTCAGGAAAATCATAAAGTCTAAGCAATATGTACACTTCTTCACCATCTGACCCACAAAATCATGTCCGATGTTACCAAAAGCAGACTACCTCAGAGAAAACCCACCCAGGTAAGCCTGTGACATTGCAGGTCCCATCCATTGTCTTCACATACGGAACTTGTGTTCAAGTATCATAATATTGGTTTTGCCCATAATTTTAGATTCTTTTAGTAACAGAAAGAAGAAAATTCTTTTTTCATCTGTTACCCTAATATGCTTTGTCATTTTAAAAGCCCTTTGGATTCCATTTTTATGTGATTATGACAGTTATAAAGGTTGAGGCAGGTTAATGGCGGGGAAAGTGGGGCCTTTAGAATCAAACAAATCTAAGTTTGAATCCTGGCTTCCCTAGTTACTATGTGTATGCCTTTGAATAAATTGACTCCCAAAACCTCAGCCTGCTCATTTGTAAAATGGGAATGATAATATTCAAATAATATTGCTGAGTTATAAGGATTAGATGAGGTTATGTGTATGAGAGCCACTAAGGTATAAAAAGGTGCTTAAAAGGTGGCATCAGTACCCTATCATCCTCATTTACATTAATTCACTCAGCATCAAATACTTGTTAAGCACCTGCTATGTTCCAGGCACTGTACTAGTTGCTAGGAATGCAGTAGTAAAGAAAAAAGACACTGCCCCTATCTTCATGAAGCTTACAGTCTAGTCGAAGACACAAACGAGTTTATAGTTAATTACAATATATTGCGAAAAGTCTTGTCATAGGGAAAGAATAGTGCCTGGGACCTTGAGGAGGAATACATACCCATACTTGGAGGCCAAAGGGATGAAGTAACAAACTCAAGGCTACACAGATGATAAGTAGAGAAGCCAAGACTAGAACCCAGGTCTTCAGAACTCCAAATCTGGTATATTGTTCACTTTATCATGGCACCTCTGTTATTTTCAGTAAATTGTGTCTGGACAGGGTACCACCTTCTATTTATAGCACCATTGTCTATTTCAGGAAGATTTTGGGACACATGAAATACTGAAGAAATTGAGCCCCTTAGAAGCTAAGTTTGTTAACGATCCTAGCATGAACTGTAAAATTAAATTCAGGTAATCTTTTTATGTTGATTAATTTCAAGATGTACTTGGTTAATATGAAGAAATCTTAGAAAATAAATTTCTTAAGTTCTCATAACCTCTCAGGATATAATTCCAAAGTAAACATGTTGTTCTTGTTTACATTCATTATGCGAGGAAACTGAGGCATGACTCTTGGGCCAAAACTTGCCTTGAACATGTCTCTCATCTCCCACTAACACATGTATGGGAATAGTTGTGAGCACACATGCCAAAGTGTGGCTCTTCCATCTTTCATAGTCCGTTTCATTACCAGTCATTTCTATGCTCTGGCATAGCCCTTACCCTGCATGCAAGAAACTATGTGAGCTATCTTATGTACAAGGGAAGAAGTAACTGAGCCCAAACCTGATGCCAAATAACTAATTTTTGGTCTTTATATCAGATTTAGTGGAGAAACATTTCCACCGTGCATCGTGTTTAAAATTTTTTCTTCATAACCAAGGCCATGGTTACAAGTATTTCAGCGGAAAAAATATACTAAAGCCATCAAGTAAGGTAATGCTTCACGACGGACATTTTATATTAATTTAGCTTCTTAACATCTTACACATCTTAACATCTTAACACAGACATGTAGTATCTGAATTGTGTTTAAGTATACAGGCGAAGTTTTTCACCATTAAACAGCTAAGCGGCAGATTGTTTTTTTTTTTTAAGCATCATGTTTCGAAGTGTCTCTAAACAATATTTAGGATAATTACTTACATAAGGCCTTAGAAAATACCCACCAGTATTTTTCGTATTAAAAATTTTGGTTTGTTAAAATGGACTAAAGTGGCCTATTGCTCAGGGCTTTAAAATTATGTAGAACATCCTATGCCATTTTTTTAATGGCATTTTATCATTGTTTCTATAACTTTAGTAGCAAATTTAGAAAAACCATGCTGGGACTATTAGAAGTGAACTTTTAAAATATTTATCCTTTCTTATGAGTTCTCATACTTTTAAGTTTAAGGAATATTCACCAAAATTGTGTCAACAGCATAAGAATCCCCTGAGGATCTTGTTAAAAATGCAGTTTTTGATTCAGTAGATCTGGGATGGGGCCTAAGATTGTTCATTTTCAATCAGCTTCCAGGTGCTGCTGCTGCTGCTGGTCCATGGACCATACTTTTAGTAGCAAGGATCTACAGCACAGGTTTTAGTCCTTTGACCCTTACATATGACTATATTGAGTTTTTAAAAGTGTGTACCTTTTATAAACCATACATCAAAGGTTAATTTTCCTGTAGTCTTCTGGAAATTTTTGCAAGAAAAGTATGGCTCATCCAAAATCATCAGTACTGGCATGAATTCAGGATAGAAGACCACACAGCTTGGCAGTTTCTGATCAAATCCAGCGTGTGCAGCATTTATTTTCTGAGAATATTAGAAAAGGAAAAGAGACTGCTTTTCTCTCTGTTTTCAGGCAATGCCAGAGAAAAATTTAACTCCATTTCAGAAATATATCAAATGGATTATGTGTTTTCATATGGAATATGGTGTTTCAGAAACATTAATATTGTTCATTTATATAGAATGACTTCAAATGTGAACGTAGATATTTATCTTGCATTCATGCCATATTTATCTACAGAGTAAGCGTATAGTTGGCTCTATAAAAATCATCAATTGTTGCTTTTCTGAGGTTATATAATGGGGCTTTTCCAGGAACTGAAATTCTCCTGGGTCTGCTCCTGGAGGCCCCTGCTGTCCCCAGGCTAGAGCAAACAAGAACTTTAGAGGCCGTGACTAGAAAGCACAGCGTGTACATTAAAATTCATGAAAATGCTGTATGATAGCTTAAATTTTTGTTTAAGTTACAAAGTAGCTGTTGAAAAAAGGAAATAGCACAGAGAATATTTTCAAAAGGAAAATATGCCTTTATGCCTTTCTTCTCTGCACTGCAGCTTTCACTCGGCTGGGGTGATCACAGTTAGTAGTTTGCCACACAACCTTCATGTTTCCTGTGAAAATATACATTCAGATGTGTTTTTAAAATTTTTTGTTCTTATTGTAAAAAGTGATCATATCACTCAGCTTGATCTTTTTCACCAAACGTCATAAGGGTTTTACATGACGAGAACATACCCAACGTATAGAGAACAGTTTAGGGTTCCTTGTTCTCTTTAGTTCAGCTTCAGAGCAAACCCTGGTAACATTTGGATTCATGATTGATAGAAAAGCTGTAGACATGGAATTTTTCTCACTGTAAGTTTACTCAGTTCCTTTGCTCTTTGAATGTAGAAATTGTATCTCTAACAAACTGATTCAACTTTCCTAACTTTACTTATTTCTTAATATGAAAGAAGTCAGTTTTAGTCCATTCAGATATTTAATCTAAATTCACTTATGAAGGAGGGGAGTTTCACAGATTTTTTTTGCTTCAGCTTTTCCTTGTTCTTATTTCCATTTATAGTTTCATTTACTTATCATTTTCCAATGGCATTTCTGATGTATTCTCACACACACAACACACCACACACACACACACACACACACACAGCAAAAACAAGTGAAAGGATGTAGAATAGCCTAATGAACTTTGGAGAAGAGCAAAGTTAGAAAATTTACCCTGCCTGATTTCAAGACTAAAAAGCCACAATAATCTCAACAGTGTACTGATAACATAAAGATAGACATGTAGATCAATGAGATAGAATAAAAAATTTAGAAAACAGACTCATACATAGATGATCAATTGATTTTCATCCAAGGTGCCAAAGCAGTTCAAATGATGCTAGAACAATTGGATAGCCATGTGTTAAAAAAAGAGATCTCGTTTCAGTTACCTACTTTGATGATCTATTTTCAGAGCAATGCTTATTTAAAGAGGGTTGTCACTGTAGTTTGTCCACGACTGTATTTCGAATATTCTAAAGCCTTGCTACTCACAGTGTGGTCTATAGGCCTACAGCACTGGCAATCTGGGAAATTATTAAAAATGCATACTGTCAGCCCACCCCAGACCCACTGAATCAACATCTTCTTTTTAACAAGACCCCCCAGGCCATCCCAGGTACCACACAGTTTGATGAGCACTGTCCTAGAGGCCTCCATCCCCCTCCCATGGCCTGGGACACCTCTGGGTAATTGACAGTTCTTAAACATTAGCATTTAGCAACTGCTATTTTAAATTGAAGATCTCATTCTTTCTGAGGATTGGGCATTTATGTAAAAAGAAAAAAACATTAATATTAATAATAGCTGTCCTTATTGAGCACTATCAAGTACAATGTTAAACATTTTATGTGCATTATTATTTAATTCTCATAAACTCTAGAATGTAGATTCTGTTATCTTCATTTTGAAAAGACTAAGTAACTTGCCTGAAGTCTCATAACGAGAAAGTGAAGGAACTGACATTAAAACCCAGTGAGCCTGACTCCAGAGCCCATGCTCTTAACCACTCCTAACTCAGGAACCCCACTGAGCACATTCTCTTCTCTGCCCCCCTGATAACGTTATTCCCATTTTGCCTATGAGGAAGCTGAAACTTGGAGGCTTATCAGGGGCAGAACTGAGACTTGAATGCTTCTCCAAGTTTCCACTGTACTGTGCACATTTTGAGGTCGAAACAACACCAGCAGTTATGGTGGTTTTATAAATTCTGAGCCTGTATAGAATTGAACTGTTCCAAAACAAGAAACCGTTCCCATGCAGGGATGCCAGTTACTACTACCTTTGTGACTGAGCATTCCCAACTGTGCGGGGAAATAGCTTGAGACGCTAGAGTCGCTTGATAAACCCAACTATGGATCTAGGCCAGCAAGTAACCCACAGGACTATGGGGGCTTCTGGGCCACATTGATGCCGGGTATCAGGGAAGGTGTCAAATTTAGAGATTCCTCCTCTGGCCCTTTGAATCACCCACTGAGAATGGAACCTGCCCCTTGAATCCTACCTAGTCTGATTGGCTGCTATCCTGGAATCCTTGTCTAGTTTTCCCTTTCCTTTCTTTTAGGGCTGGGCTCTTCTTGCCCATCCCTTCCTATCCAAAAGGACTTTCCTGAATCTGGCCATACATGGCAGATGTATGGGAAAGAACATCTTGGCCATTAGAGGGCAAACTTTTTTCAAGCCCCTGTCACAAGTGGGCAGCAAGTCTGCCTGTGCTGCCAGGCATATGGGTTTTTGGCTGAGAGACTGGGATGAGCCTCACACAGCTAAGCCACATAGCTGAGGCACTGTACAGGTAAACTGGGGTCTTGGGAGATTGGTGGTGGTGGCTGAGTGGAGTAGAGTAGGGAGCAACTGATGAGAAATACCTTTTTAAGTAACTAGGGCTAAAATAAAATTTAATTATAGCTAAAGAAATTCTCAAAGCAGAAATTAAATGGTTTTCAGACCTGCTCAGTATACAGTGATTTGCTTTACCTTTAGCGTTACTGTGGGGATGGTTAATTAGAACCCACAGAAAATTAATTGCAAAAAAAGCGTAATGGAGCTATGTGTCAGTACTGCCTTTTTCTTTAGATGCATGGTGTATAAAGAAACTAATGAAACAGAAAACCAAAATAATCTGCCTAAAAGGAAGTTCCATCACATTTTTAGTAAACTATTTCTGTCCCTTTAGTACATTATAAGTTAAACTACAACCAATTGAATATTTCATTTTCCACATGTCTGTGTTCTAAGCTTTGGAATTTAAAAAGTAAAAGAGTAATATTCTGGATAACAAGAGTGAGAATTAGAATAGAAACTATGTTAAAGCTCAGTGTTGTATTGTTAGATAAAAATAACAGATTCCAAGTTTTGATCCGGTGTCTCAACCACTCCTCTGTGGCCTTATATCAGCATTATATAACATAGAGTTCCCTTACTTTTACAAATATCACATTCTGAAATACAAAGGAAAAGAGAAACTGATCTAGACTCAAAAGGATTTGAATTTCCATCTACGCCAGTCTCCCTTCACATAGCATACCCTTTGTGGACAGAAGCACAGATACATAATACAAACATGTGTTAGAAGAGGCAGCGCATGCATACTCGTGAGGAGTGGGAAGGAGGGTGAGGAGTGCTTAAAGCTCTGCTCAAGTCTCTATGTAGCTCTTAGCACAAGGAGAGATGTGTGTGGAAGGCTTGGTGCAAATAGGGCCAGGTGGGATTCGAGCCTCAATATTTTCTGTGATTCTTCTATCTCTGCCTTCTCAGGTGCTTTCTTTGACTACAAAAGGTAAAAAATAAATAAATAACAACCAAAAAAACCTTTGTTTGCCAATCTTTGGCTGCTGAGAATAAAGTCTAAAGGAGAGGGAGGACTGAGCCATCTGAAATGTACTTGGTTCCATGTGGGGTCATATATTAACTAACATAAAAGAGAGTTGGCCCCATCACACCTTTCATCCCTGTTCCTAGGGCAACTTATTTAATAACCAGATAAGCTCTCTCTGCATTGACAGCATGAACGGTGTTATAGATTTTTTTTTAAGGGAAAAGAATGCTTTTTAAAGGAGAAAAAACATCTTCGAAAAACTAGTCCTCTGAGAATTGTAGACTCAGGTACTCCTCTAGCTACATTTAAAAAACTGTGGCCATGGTTATGGAAATAATTTTTAAGTTGTTTTAAAAATCCCTATGTAACATTTTCTTTGTAAATACAGCCTATTTGTTGACTAGCAAGCTGCTAGAAGAAAGGAATATATATTGATGTATTTGTCAGAAAAATATGTAAAGTGTGTGCTGATAATTATTGCTATTATACTACTATTTTAAAAGTCTGTTTTCTGTTCTCTTTATAGGAACCAGTTGATGCTTACAAAATAATGGGAAGAAAGACATTTCATGCTCAAATTATGGAAGATGTGAATTTTTCCCAGAAGTTCAGAATAGCTGATGAAATAGATATCGTCACCCTGAAAGATTACATACAAGTAAGAAATTTAGATTTAGATTTTGAAAGCAAATAACAACAACAAAATCCTTGTGACCCTATCCTCCAATAATCATACATTTTTATTGTGATAAAATATACACAATATAAAATTTACCATTTTAAAGTATACAATTCAGTGGCATTAAGTACATTCATAGTGTTGTGCAAACATCACCATCTAGTTCCAGAACCTTTTTGTCACCCCAGAAAGAAACTTCACACCCCTTAAGCAGTCACTCCCCATTCCTCCATCACTACAGCCCCTTTTAACTACTAATCAGCTTTTTGACTCTGAATTTGCCTATTATGGATATTTCGTATTAACAGAATTGTATATGTGGCTTTTTGTGTCTGGAGAGTGATAGCTGAGGAATGAGGGTTTCTTTTGGTGTGATAGTGGTGAAATAAATATAGGATGAATTTACTAAAAGACACCGAATTGCACACTTTAAAAAGGTTAAAATGGTAAACTTTATTTTTATGTAAATTTTATCTCAATAAAAATAAAAAATAAGTACATGGTGCTAGGAGAGTGCACAGGGGTTTTTAAATTTTATTTTGCAATATACAGCTGACATTCAGTATTATTTATATTAGAGAGTACACGGGTTATTTGACCTAGTAAGGAAGGGTGCTGTTATTGTTTTGGTTGCTTTCAGCTACATGGAACAGGATTATTCCCAACTACAAGAGACTTAAACAATAAAGAATATTTATTGTGCCATGTATGAAGTCCCTAGATAGAAGGGTCCTGGAGTAGCTAACACAGCAGTTTAAGGACATCAGGGTTCTGGGTCCGCTTCTTTACAGCTCTCTTGGCTTCCTTCACATGGTAACAAGATGACTATATCCACATTCTCAACTATATATCAAAAGCAGGAAGAAGGACTTCTAGAATCTTTTTCTCTTTATCTCAAGAAAAAAGTCTTTCCCAGAAGCCCCCATAAACTTCCTCTCAGGTCCCATGGGTCAGAGGGATCACATGCCCCCTAAACCAATCACTGATAAAGAAAAATGAGGTCATTCCCTATGATCGACTTGAAGGATCATGGTTCATGTGCTGGGGCTCTCCTTCCCAGAGTATATTGCTGTCATATACCTTGAAAAAAAAAATCAGGGCTCCATGAGCAAGGGAGAAGAGGGAAATGGTTGATGGGCAGGCAATCAACAATGTGTCATAGCCTCAGTCTGAGGCTGAGCAGGTGACTCGCCTGAGCAAAGGGTCTGGCAGGAGGAGCCGCAGGGCCTGAAAACAGGTCTGTGGGGCTGGAGGAGAGACAGAGTGGAGGTGTGGTATGTAGTCAGACTGGAGGCTGATAAGAGATCATTATGCAGGCTTTTGAGCAAACTAAGGTGTTCACTTTTTTCCTTGATTCTGTGTGCAACAAGAAGCTGGTGCAATGTTTCAAGAAATCAGGTAATTGAATCTAATGGGTGAAGAGATCCGTGTGGCTGCAATGTAGAGAATGGATTAGAAGACAGCAAAAAGCCTTCTAGTATGGAGTTCCTGCAGTGTTTAGGAGAGATGATGGTATCTTGTTTAGGGCTGTGAGGCTAGAGATCCAAAGATAATGAGAGAATGAAAAAAACAGTGGGCCTTGTGACAGACAAGGAGAAAGATAAAGGAAGGTCCCCACCCTGGCTCTCAGGTTTCTGGTTTGCATAACTGATAGGACAGCAGTGCTGAATCAGGGAACTTAAACTAATATAATAATAATAACAACAACAACAACAGCAAATGCTGATGCAGTCATGCTCCACTTAATGATGGAATACATTCTGAGAAATGTGTCCTTAGGCGATCTCGTCATGCAAAACATCATAGAGTGCACTTACACAAACCTAGTGACATAGCTTACTACTAAAATTGTATGTGCTATACTTTTATACGACTGGCAGTGCAGTAGATTTGTTATACCAGCATCACCACAAAACATGTGAGTAATAATACATTGAGCTAGAATCTTATAATGGCTACGATGTCACTAGGTGATAGGAATTTTTCAGCTTCATTATAATCTTATGGGACCACTGTCATTTATGAGATCCGTCGTTGACCAAAAACATCATTAGGAGGTGCATGACTGTAATACCAACTCCTTTTATTCTCATAACAACCCGAAGAGGTAGGTACTATATTACCCCATATTACAAGTTCTAAAGAACAGGCATCCCAAAATTCTAGCTCATAATAATAATATATGCGTTAACTATTCACTCAGGTTTGCATCAATGTGAAACACGAAAGTAATACAGTGCCTTAGAGGCTCACAGTTCTGTTTCTTTCTTTTAGAACCTTAATCTAGATTATTAGGGAATCGGACCTGAAAGTAAGTAAGCTTTGCGGATGGCCAACTATGCAGATCATGTCTGGTCAAGAATTGATGTCATAGAAAGAAGTCCCCAGATTGAGATATTGGAAGACAGAATATAATTGCTGATATTTATTGAGCCCTTTATGGACACAGCACAGTTTAAACTCTTATGTGCATATTATCTCTTTTAATCTTCACGTTTATAAATTGACCCTTTAACAGATGAGAAAATTAAGTTTAATGAGATTTTTAAAAACTTGCCCAAGGTCACATAGCTAATAAGTGCAGAGCAGATCACTGATAGTTCTGAAATGTTTACCCATTTTACTACTTTACTCTTGGGAAATAAAATACACAGGTAGTCCTCACTTTGCGAAGTAGCGCAGGGCCACAGAAAGGACTGTGCAAGTTGAAACTCTGCAAAGCATATTTATTAATCAATGGGAAAATTTTATTGTTTCCATGCCTTTAAAAAACCTGTCAAAACATTAAAAACTTTCCTATTGTCTGTTATATATATAATATATATATATATATATATATATATATGAATTGAAAAACAAACATTTATTATAGTTCACTAAAACATTGGAAACATTGAGAACTGAAGTGTTTTTATTTCTTAGTTAAAAAACTTATCAACTGTGTGTGTATTAAAAACCATTGAATTATACACTTTAAATGGATGAATTGTATGGGATGAATCTCTATAAAGCAATAAAAAACAGTTTTACTAGAGTAGTTTAAAAAGTGCTTGCCTTCTTGTTCTCATATAAACTTACAATATAGAGTGGGCATCTTCTCTATGCCTTGGTGAATTGTCATATACCTTTCTAAGTTTGGATCACCCACCAACATTTTATCCTTTGGCACTTTAAATGTTGTGATATATCTCTAAGTTCCATTAATGTGAAATGCCTTCTTTGCCAGCTTCACTTCCTCTGGGACAGCTTCATCCTTTTCGCTGCAGCCACTTTCCCCATTTCTGTCGATGTGTTCACCTTCACCTCTAACTGCCTATCTGTAGTCTCTTGAATGATGGCAGTAGCAACATCCCCACAGTCACCTATTTCTTTTAAAACTCTATTTGTATTTGATACCAATTCTCTTCCAACATTACCACTTTTTGTCTCTTTTTTGGGCCTATTCCCTCTTTTGATTATCTTTTTTCTCAGTGGAGACAAGCATCATAACAACATACTTAGCTAACTCTATGTGAACTGAATAACAGATCTGCAGTGACCAATAACTGACACACTTTGAAAGAAGTAACATGATTTGTACTAATCACCATACACATCTGTATTTATGTAGTTGATTTGTGGACTGAAGAGCTAGCAGCAGAGTGTGTACTTATGCAATTACTCAATTATACTATGGTAACTGAAATTTGAACCATGTTTGTTGAGGACTGGGCTTATTCGACTCGATCGTGGTAATTAAAATTCATGCATGCCTAAATGATTCAAAAAGGAAAACTGGCCTCTGTGTGTGCGTGTTTGCATGTGTGTGCGATATACTCTAACTGCCTAGCTGTTATTCCATTTCCTAGCATCCTAGCTCCTCCTGCCCTATTCCAATTTCTTAAATGAACATTTATAAGGTTAAATTGATTGTATAATTTGCATGTTTAAAACTCCTAATTTGAAATTTTAAATTTTTAAAAAAGCAGAGTGGGATTTCTACAAATATTCCAAATGAGTAGTGATATTCACCACTTAACACCAGAGAGGAACTCATTATTTCTAAAAAGATTTATGCAAATATCTTCTCAACCCAAGTATGTCATGAACAAGCACTATCAGGTATGCAGATCACACAGCTATTATCAGTTTTTAAGCTCATTCTGAGTTTATCAGAGTTATATTTGCCATTAAAATGTTTATGCATTAAAGAACTATTTACTGAGTGTGGTACTGTATACATGGTACTGTGTACATGATACTGTGTGACAAGGATCCTGCCTTCCAGCAGGGTAGCTAAAATGTACACAATAGCTAAACCATCAGTAGTAGTCAGTAATGAGAGTCAGAGAAGAGAGATGCCAGTAAAATTCAGAAATGGATCAAGGAATGCTTTTTTGGATAAGTGACATTTGAGTGGAACCTTGGGAAATGTGTCTAAAAATATTGTAAGAGCATGCACAACCAATCATTCTTAATTGTTTTTTTTTTAAATATAGTATTCCAGTCTTCTGGATGAGACCCCTGCATCTTCTGGGGCAAGAAATAACTATTGGAGAAGATTAAACCTCAAAAAACATTCCCAAGACAACACTAATGTGATGATATAGTTGATTATGCAGAGTCTGGAGTAATCTCAAACCGTCTACACAAAGAAATGAAATATCTATCACAGAAACCAAAAAACAGAAGAGATGCGGCAGGACCAGCTACGGATTGTTTCTAAAGTTAGGTAAGAGTGATCCTTTACTGGGATTACGATATTAGGAACATTTCTGAAAATGTTCGCATTCTGCCAAATAAGCTCACAAGCGTTAATAATAGGGCATATGGGGAAAATAGGGCTGGGGAAGATCGCTCAAAACTTATGCAACTTTGTAAACAAAGCACTAACAAAAGGACAGTTGGTACATTGGGGATAACTTGTACCACCAGACAGGCAGTTTTAGGATGACTGGAAGCCCCCACAGCAAATTAAAAAATATATAACAGTAAAGTCGAAATGCTGGCTCTAAACTCTTTTGTTAGAACAGGTAGTGGGCACCAAGGTAGTACAGATAGAAGTGGAGCCCGGGCCAGTGTGGTTTGCCTTTTAAGTGGAAATGAGAGGCAGTGCAATCTGTCAGAAACCAAGAGCCACCCAAGCAAGGTAGAGAGTAGGGAATTAGACCAAGAAGACAGTAAGGGTAGATTGTGGGGGAAGGGTGCCTCTCTGGGGAGAGAGCCCTAGGCGCAGGTGCTAATTCTTGTTTTTTATAAATACAGCCAAAAGGACTCCCACCGCCCATGCTGCACAGAGCTTTTTTTCTTTTCTGCTGAAGGTTTATAATTCTGCTCTTGCTATTCTGGCTCCCCCTGCCAAGGACAAATTGCATATAAAATTTCAGTGACATTATTCCTTTCTTTACCAATAGCATGTGAGCCAATTCACATTTATAGAAACACATGTTGTAGCAAAACAGACTGTATTATGATCTGAAACAACATGGATAGAATATGATGGCTCCAATTATATATTTTTTCTTTCCATTACCAAAGTCTACCTAGCCCATCTTATTTTACAGATTTAGCTTTCTTGCTTAAGAAAACAAAGAGATAATAAGTCTGAACAGGATATTGGTAGCCTGTTTTCACAGTCATATTTGAAATGAAAAATACTCATTTAGTACATGAAGAAGACATTGGTTACCCATTGTCACAACAACATGCTAGATTTTTTCAGGACTAGAGATGAGCATTGCTGACCCAAGAATATAGTTAGCCCATTTATTTTTTATGAACAAGGCTACACATTTGCCAGACAGGTGGGTGTAGGGTGCAGTCTGTCATCATGAAACAGATTTCTCCATCTCATCCACATAAGCACTGAATATAGAACTTTATTACCACCAAAGTCTAATAAATGATGTGATTTTTTCTGCAACACATATAAACCCTGGCCTCCTTGCTATTTGGACTCATGCTACTCATGCTACTGATTGATTATCCAAAAATGAGTCTCTTTAAAAAGCCAAATAAGGTAGCCCAAATTCTAAATCAATTGAAGAGGGAAATATACTTTCTTAAAGACTTCTTTGAATATAATCTTAGTTTGGGATGTCCCAGAATTAAACCCTGAGACAAGGATTTGAATACAAGTAGTTCATACTTGCGAGGTGATCCCAGGAACCACTGATAAGGCCTGGGTAAAGGAATGAAGTGAGAGAAGGGCAGGCAGCCAAAAACAGTGTGTGTTAGCAAGCAAGTTACCAACGTGGATAACTGGATCTTCATCCCCCCTGGGGATGTCCAAGCCAGTATAGAACATGCAATTCAAGTTATCCAACAGGAGACAGGGGAGTTGGAATGTTTATACATCAATGCCCAGTAGTTATTGTTTAACGGTTGCCTAGGAGGGAGGGGGGCATTAAGTCTCAGGCACTTTCCCTACACATGGCCTCTTTTTATTTTTATTTTTTCAATTAGAGTTGACATTCAGTATTATGTTAGTTTCAGGTGTACAGCATAATGGTTAGACATTTATACAATGTACAAAGTGATCCCCCTGATTAGTCTAAGTACCCACCTGGCAACTATACATGGTTATTACAATACCATTGACTGTATTCCCTATGCTGTACTTTAGATCTCCTTGACTGTTTTGTAACTACCAATTTGTACTTCTTAATCTCTTCACCTTTTTCTCACAGTCCCCCCAAACTCCCTCCCATCTGGCAATCACTAGTTTGTTCTCTGTATCTATGAGCCTGTTTTCTTTTTGTTTGTTCATTTATTTGTTCCTTAGATTCCACATATAAATGAAATCATATGGTATTTGTCTTTCTCCGTCTGACTTATTTCACTTAGCATAATACTCTCTAGATCCATCCCTATTGTTACAAATGATAAGATTTCATTTTTTATGCTGAGTAATATTCCTTTATATATATGTGCCACCACTTCTTTATCCAGTCACCTATTGATGGGCACTTAGGTTGCTTCCATACCTTGGCTATTGTAAATAGCACTGCATAGGATTGCATATATCTTTTTCCAATTAATATTTGTTTTTCTTCAGATAAATACCCAGAAGTGGAATTTCTGGGTCATAAGGTAATTCTATTTTTAAGTTTTGGAGGAACCTCCAAACTGTTTTTCATAGTGGCTGCACTAATTTGCAACCCCACATGGGTTCTTGTTTTCACAAGAAAGCTCTCAGGCTGAGTAAAGTTGATGCTAGCAGTTTGAAGTTGGACCTGTGTGCTCTGCAGTGGTAATGCCAAGAAGACTAAGGGCATGGCACCAACTGGTCTGAGCCTAACACTGATCAAAATATCTTGTTTTTTCAGCCATTATGAAATTTAATACTTTTTTGTTAGTATATGATTTTTTAAAAGATTCAATGGCTACTACAATAATATTTTCCAAGAAAATTAATTTTAAATTGATACCACATTTTATAATTTTATCATTATAATCAATATCATCTATATACCTTTATAAATGGCGGATAAAGAACTGTGCTAGGTAACTCAAGCAAAAAGACAATTTTGGCTTAAAAATATACATGCAATATTGCTTCAAATACTGAGATCCATAGTACATTTGCTAGAGGATGCTTTAATAAAATTTGGAAATTGCTTTACATTTAAATTTTATTTTGTGCAATTTTTTCTGTCTATAACACAAATATTTCCTAGGCACTCTTCATCACCTCCAAGTAAACAAGCTTTGTGCCAGCCCTGCCAACAGCAATGTCAAATTAAACATCTAGGTCGTCGATCCAAGCAAGCTCTAATGAAAGCTGAAAGAATGAAAAAAGCTTATAAGATTGGAAAAGCTAAAGAAATGAACGCTTCTGTGGAGACTGTAAGTTTAACTTGTACTGAATCCATTGTTTTGGACAATGTGCAAACTAGAAGTAATTCTACTTCCATAAGTAGAATTTTCTTAATCTACAAGTTCAAGGCTGAAACACCTTTAATATGTAAACTTGGGTAGTATAAAGCTGCTTTCCTCTTGGTAACACATATTTTTTAATTCTTTTTTTGTTGAAATTATTGGGGTGACATTGATTAATAAAATCAAACAACCTTCAAGTGTACAATTCAACAACATGTTATTTATATAATATGTATATTGCATTGTGTCTTCACCACCAAAGTTAGATTTCCTTCTGTTGCCAAATATTTGACCTCTTACTCCTATTCTACCTCCCTTCTCCCCATTCCCTCTGGTAACCACTAATCCACTGTCTCTGTTTATCATGTTTGTTTATTGCTTTCAGTTTTATATCCCACATATGAGTGAAATCATATGGTTTTTTCATCTTTTTCTATCTGACTTATTTCGCTTAGCATGATTATCTCGGTCCATCCATGTTGTTGCAAATGGCAGTATTTATCTCTTCTTATGGCTGAGTCATATTCCATTGTATATATGTACCACAGCTTTCTTAGCCAATCATCTATCATAGAACACTTCGGTTGCTTCCATGTCCTGGCCACCGTGAATAATGCTATGAATATCAGGGTGGCCTATATCTTTGCGAATAAATTTTTTCAGTTTTTTTTTGGTAAATACCCAAAAGAAGGATTGCTGGGTCATATGATAATTCAATTCTTAGTTTTTGAGGAACCTCCATACTGTTTTCCATAGTGGCTGTACCAATTTACATTCCCACCAGCAGTGTATGAGGGTTCTTTTTTCCCCCACATCCTCTCCAGCACTTGTTATTACTTGTCCTGTTGATTAGAAGTCATTCTGACAGGTGTGAGGTAGGATCTCATTGTGGTTTTGATTTGTATCTCCCAATAAGCTAGTGAAGTTGAGCATCTTTTCATGTGTCTGTTGGCCATTTGTATGTCTTCTTGAGAGAAGTATCTATTCAGGTCCTCTGCCTATTTTTTAATTGAATTTTGTCTTTGTTGTTGTTGTTGTTGTTTGTTGTTGTTGTTGTTGTTGTTGTTGTTGAGTTGTATGAGTTCTTTGTATATTTTGGATATTAGGCCCTTACTGAAGGTGTTGTTTGCAATATATTTTCCCATTCAGATGGTTCCTCTTTACCTTGTTGATGTTTCTTTTGCTGTGCAGAGCTTTTTAGTTTGATGTAGTCCCATTCATTTATTTTTGCTTTTACTTCCCTTGCCTTTGAGGTCAAATTCATAAAATCCTTTTAAGTCCAAGGTCTGTGAGTTTAGTTCCTATGTTTCTCTATGCATTTATTGTTTCAGGTCTTATATTCAGGTCCTTAATCCATTTTGAGTTAATTTTGGTGTGTGGTGATAGACAACAGTCTAGTTTCATTCTTTTGCAGGTGGCTTTCCAGTTTTCCCAGCACCATTTATTGAAGAGGCTTTCCTTTCTCCACTGTATGTTTTTGGCTTTTTTGTCAAAAATTATTTGCCCATATAAATATGGTTTACTTCTGGACTTTCGATTCTGTTCCACTGGTCCATGTGTCTTGTTTTCTGCCAATACCATATGTTTTGATTATTGTCGTTTTGCAGGATAATTTGAAGTATGGGTAGAGTGATACCTCTGATCTTGTTCTTTATTTTTCAGGATGGCTTTGGCTATTCAAGGTCTTTTGCTTCCATACAAATCTGATGTTTTTTTGTTCTATTTCTTTAAGAAGTGATTGGGATTTTTGATGGGGATTGCATTAAATCTGTATAATGCTTTAGGTAATAAGGTCATTTTAACTATGTTGATTCTTCCAATCCAAGAACACAGAATATCTTTCCACTTTTTGTGTCTTCTTCAATTCCTTTTAATAATGTCTTATAGTTTTCAGTGTATAGGTCCTTCACATGTTTTGTTAGTTTTTTCCTATGTATCTTATTCTTTTGTTGCAATTGAAAAAGGATTTTTTTTTTCATTTCTTTACTGAAAACTCATTGTTAGAGTATAGGAACACTATGGATTTTTAAACATTGATTTTTATACCTGAAACTTTACTGTATTTGTTTATTATTTCTCTATTACTTTTTAGTGGAGTATTCAGGGGTTTTCTATATAGAGAATCATGTCATCTATAAAAAGTGACAATTTGACTTCTTCATTCCCTATTTGGATGTTTTTTTGTTTCTTTCTCTTTCCTGACTGCTCTAGCTAAGACTTCCAATACTATATTGAATAATAGTGGTGATAGTGGACAGCCTCGTCTTGTTTATTTTTTAAATTCTTAAACCTGATAAATACCAGCTGTTTTAGCTCACATCAGCATGAGCTGGCAAAAAAAAAAAAAAAACCACCCTATTGTCTCTACATGTTGACACTATTGATTCAGCACATCTCTAATGGTGCTTTTCTTAAAGTGGAAGTCATTTCTATTTGAACTTATTAAAAGCTGTACTGTGTAAAGTCTGCCTCAGTACACTCCTACATTGTAAGAATATTTACAATGAACATGCATTCATGTACTACTTTGTAGTTTTTTTTAAATATGCTATAAAATTTTTTGAGATGAGGCTAGCTATAAACAGTCAAATATAAAAACATAAAGTAGTAAAAAACAAATATAAAACACTATCTGCTTTTATTTCTCATTCTACCTAGGAACCACAAACAGATGCACGAGGTGCAAAGCCACAAAAGACTGTTGTCTTCTCCACCTCATCTTTTGAAATTGTGAAAGTTAAAGAACGCAAGTCAAGTGATAAATTAGGAAAAAAGAAAAAGGGATTATTTGCCTGGCGTTAAGACTTGCGTGTCCATCGTTCTTCATCGTGTTAATGCATAGCTAATTGACAGAAAACCAGTTATTTAACAATTTACTTGGCTGTCTATAGATGATGAATATGAGTACTAAAGGAAAACAAAATATAAATAAGACCTCAGTGTGCTCTTTTAACCAAATGCGTCACAGACTTTTAAGCCTTTTATATTACCATAGGTACAAATATTTTTTACTGACAGAATTTTAATCTGAATAAATTATTTCAACTAGATGCCCTCTAACTAGCCATATACAGTTGTGTTCAAAATATGATGAGCAAATTAGTCCCTAGAACTTTTATTCAATTTCAGTTTTCCTTCATTTTTAAAAATATCTGAGCAGGCCATGCTTAGCATAAATATTAGAATTTGCAAAATAAAAGGCTGCTGTCAAGTCAGACTCCAGTATCTTTTTTTTAGTAGCATGTTGTTTTTATAGAACAGCTTGTGATTGACCTATTCTGAATTATAATAAAAATAATAATGAATTTGTTGCTATAGTTGGCGTGACATAGCATACCTAATCATTATTG
This sequence comes from Eonycteris spelaea, assembly GCA_003508835.1. Classification (NCBI taxonomy): domain Eukaryota; kingdom Metazoa; phylum Chordata; class Mammalia; order Chiroptera; family Pteropodidae; genus Eonycteris; species Eonycteris spelaea. Next base: position 1,370,319 of record PUFA01000302.1, on the reverse strand, counting down.
AGCATTGTAAGCACTTGGGACAGAATGTTGCATCTGCTTTCATGTTGTACTTTGGATATTTTTCAAGTATGAAGACTGTTTTGAGTAATATTTATCTATTTTCTTTTGAATCGAAAAATTCTCATTCCTGATATAATACAAATTATTGATATTTTTTGTGATCCAGGCTATTGGGTTATATCAAACCTTACCAGAGGTTGTGATAATTAAACAAACTGCATTATTTAACTTTTAAAATATAATTTTTAATTTCATTCATTCAAAATGTAGAGATTGATTACTGATTTAAGTCAGGCAGAGCAGCTTATAAACGGATCTCATCTTCTGCTAAAACATTCTCTTAAATGATAAAGAATATTGGAGTAAATGTGTATGATTCCCACTAGAATATATTTAACATTAAAATGTACTCTTCAATATTTATATATCATTTGATATCCAAAACTAGGATGCATAATCCCCTTGTTTTCAGAGCTTGTACTAGACATTGGTTGAATAGAAAACACGTATTTATAGCACGAGTCACACATATTCTCATTTGTTAAATTGAGAAGCAGTCCCTATTTTAATCAAGTGCATATCAGATTCAGCCCACCCGTATGTGCAATAACAAAACTAAGGGAGATTTCAGGTAACAAGATGAAGGAAAAGGACAAAGGAAGGACAGACTCTTTACATTTAAGGGCAGCCACTTCTCATATTTCATTAGCTATGACCTTGTCTCATCATAATGCCTGGCCACAAGGGAGGCTGGGAAATGTACTCTTCTTTGGGTGGTTATGTACCAAACTAAAATTCTATTGTTATAAAAGAAAGGGATAATTGCTATTAAGGCATAACTAGCATCAGTTGCCAGAGATCATGTCTTCTATTGATTCTTTTAGTGTATATCAAGCAATATAACCATATGGGAAAATCCTTTTAAAAGTAGAATTATATATAATCTCATCACTATAATATAACAACTGCTTTCATTCGATTATACCTTTCTAATCTGTCAAATGTACACATATTTTCACGTTGTAATCATGAGTAATATATAGATTTAAATTTTTCACTTAATACTGTATCTTCAACATAGTTTACTTAAAAATAATTTTTAATAGCCACATAATAGTGTATTGGGTTGATGAAGCATAATTTACTTACCCATACCCATGTCGTTGGATATTTCAGTGATTCTAATTTTTCACTATTGTAAGTAATTAATGCTAGAGAGAACTTCTTCTTACATTTTTTTTTCTTTTGACTATCTTTATTTTTAACTTAATTGCAGTGTAATTAGAGGACATGATTTATATGATGCTGATTCTTGGAAATTTGTTGAGACTGGCATTATAGACAGGTATAGGGTCAGTTTGGATAGATGTTTCTTGTACTCTTAAGGAAGAAAAGAAAGCATCCAATACAAGGGAAGAAAAAGGTGCATTCTCTGTAGGTGGATACAAGATTCTATACTTGTCCTTTTTCTTCAGCTTTGCACAGTGGCAGTATCGTAGCCAATGAGGTTTATTCATGGCACAATTATTGCTGATTGAAAACTTTTCCTATACATGTTCTTTTGATCAAGCTTGTTAATTATATTTTCTATATGCTACTAATTTTTGGTCTGTGTGCTATTAATTACTGAGAAGGGTGTATGTTAAATTCTATGATGGTGGACTTGTCAGTTTCTCACAATTCTATCAATGTTTGCTTTATGTTATTCAAAGGTATCACTATATACACATATAATTTCAGAATCAGTGTCTCTTCCTGGTGACTTGAATCTGTTATCTTTATTTAATTATGTAAAAATGCATTTTGCCTTGAAGACTATTTTGTCCAATTTAAGCAGAGCTTCTGTAGCTTTCTTCTGGTTAGCATCTGCCTAGCATATCCTTTTGAATCTTTTCTTATTTTCAACTTTTTTATATGTCAGAGATTGACTAGATTCTCACTAATTCCATTTCCTCTCCTTGGGAACACAGGACTACATTTCCCAGCTCTTTTTGCAGTTAGGTTGGGACCACCAGAAGAATGTGGGCAGAACTGATGTATGCCACTTCCAGGCTTGGCCCCTAAAATGTCATGCATGGCTTTCTATGTACTCTCTCCCCTGTTCACATGGCTTGAGGCAAAGAACTACCAGATGATAGAACTAGGATTGAAGGATCACAGATTCCTATGTCACTGATTGAAGGAATGACAGCCTGAGCAGCAACCTGACCTGAAGGACTGTGATGTGAGTAAGAAATAAAGTTTGTTTTGTTAAGCCCTGGTAATCTTAGAGATTGTTCGTTATAGCAGATAACATTAATTATTCTGATATACCATGTCTTTGTATTTTAGGTTTTCTCTAGGATACAGCAAATATCTGGATTATTTTGTTATGTTTTGATCCAATTTGAGGATATCATTCTTTTAACTGGTGAATTTGGACCATTTACACTTTATTATGATTTTAATTGCTGATATATGAAATTATCTTTACCATTTTATTTTGTTATTTGTCCTGCTTTTTTCTATGTCTTTTCCCCACTCTCCTGTTTTCTTTCAGATTGTTCTTTTGATTCCACACTTCCCCCTTTATTATTTTGGAAGTTATACACTCTACTTCTATTCTTAGTGCTTACTCTTAAATTTTGGCATGTGTACTTAAAGTCTAAATCAAAATAGCTCTATCCCCCAAACCCCCCCCCCACAAAAATCCATCCAAGGGCATGAGAATGCTAGTCACTATCCTCTTGTATTAAAGGTTTGTTATCCACTATTTTAGCACCATTTTGTTTTTAACCTCCAAATTAGACATTATTGTTGTTTTATAAATCTCAAACTTTCCATCTGGGATCATTTTTCTTTATCCTGATGTATACTCTTAGAAATGCCTTTAATGAGCATTTTTCGTTGATAACTCTTTCAGTTTTGGGTTTTCTGCAAATGTCTTCACTTCACCCTTATTCTTAAATGCATAATTTAAGTAGATATCGAATTCTGCATTGACAGTGGTTTTCACTCAGCAATCTGAAGTTATTGTTCCACTATTGCTGCCGGTCTAGTTGTTGTTCCTTTTAGATGATCTCTTTTTCTCTCTGGCAAATTTTAAGATTTTCTCTTTGTATTTTGTGTTCTTCAGTTATACCGAAGAAAGTTGATTTTCCCACATTCTCTCTCTCCTATCTTCCATTTTGTCTCACCTTACTGTCCTTTGTAAGTCTGTGTTTATGCAGAGGTCTCAGTTCCAATTTCCTACCTTATCTGAGGCCAAGATCATGTCTCCCACATACATGACATCATGAGGTCATTAAAACCCGAGACTTTAGGTTCCTGGGAGTGATGAATGTGCTCAGGGTCATCAGTCACTTAGAATGCTAATTTGTAGCTCCCTCATTATTTTTTACTCCTGAGGGTTTTCATTCTTTTATAAGCTCAACTATACCTTTTAAAAGATGGGGTTTTTTGTTTTGTTTTGTTTTTGTATTTTTAGCTAGGGTGTCTATGTTTTTGCAGTGGGATGGTTTTTCAGAATATTTAGTGTACCTTTTTCTCACAAGTGAAAGTCCACATGGTCACCTTATTCTGTTGAATTATATCCTTAAGAAAAAATCTTGAGAGTGGTACTACTTAACTTAATCAGAGATTTTAAACATTTTGTATGCATTGTCAGATTGCTTTCCAGCCGTTCTCTTGTTGAGTGGTGAGTACTACATTGATGTTCGTTTGTTCACTTCATGGAGACAGAGTGGTGTCATAGAGTATGGGCTTTCGGTCAGCCAAATCTGACTCTGTTTCTCTTCCTATCCTATCTCTCTGTATCCCTCCACTAGTCACGTATATAGGAATTAGAGAAATTCTTACCCTTAAGAGTTTTGATGTGGTTTGAGATGCAGGAGAATTAATAAAGAAGGTACCACTTGAGAAGGAGAGAATGAAGATTCATGTAGAACTTCTGGTTAAAAACGCTGGCTTGAATATTTAGCTTAGTCTCTGCTCCCCCTTCAAACCTCACTGAAATAACAGTAAAGAGATTTTTAAGGCAGAAAGCTTCAATGATAGATCTGAGAAAAGAGCAGCAAAATTTTGTAAGTTGGAAAATTTATGAATGGTAGTTGACGTAGCAGATCTGAGAAAACAGTGTCTTAAACTGGCTTCGAGGAAAGCTAAGAAGCAAGCCCATTCACACCGTGGGTCCCTCAGAAGACTCAGGAATTGACAACAGCAAAGATATTACCTTTGGAAGTGAGGGGTGAAGAGGAAGGAATTGGCCGAAAATCTGCTTAAGAAGTAATTAGAACACCAAGTCCCTTCCCCAATGTTATGAGTTGATTCGTGGCAGTCCTCTCCTCTGGAAAAGATAAGTTGAAGCCCTAACCCCCAGAACCTCAGAATGTGACCTTATTTGGAAATAGAGTTGTTGCAGATGTAGTTAGTTAAGATGAGGTCATGCTGGAGCAGGGTGGGCCCCTAATCCAGTAGGACTGGTGTCTTTATAAGAAGACAGCTGTGTAAAGACAGAATCCATTAAAAGAATTGAAATGGTTGCCTCTGAGGATCAGAACGTGGGGTAAAGAGGAGCAGAGTCTAGTGGATTTTTATAACAGTTTTTGTAGAATCGTTTGACTTTTAAAACTCCATGCAAGTATGCATTGATTTTAAAAACAAATTTTCTTGTATTTAAATAAAGAAAGCAAGAGAATTGTTGGGATGCATGTAGGAGCATGCTGGAACAAGTCTTCCATAGCTCATTCGAACTGCTTGTTGAATTTCCAGGAATTTTGTGAGCCAGTTGTTAAATATGGCCATTACTAAAAATTAAATTGTATAAACTTATAATTAAGTAAGCTATTAAATTTAAAGCACAGTTACTCAAAATTCATCACTTCCTAATCATTTTACTACATTTTCCATGATCTATGATCTTGATGTTTTTTGTATCTATTTTATCTGTCTGTTGTGATATGTTGGTAACTTGAAAACATATGCATTTCTTGTTTATTTCTTAAGCTTTTTTAGTAAGTATAACTCATCTAAATAGAAAAACCGTATAAAGCAAGTATAGAGTTTAATGAATTATTATAAGGCAAGAGACCTATGTAAATACCATCCATATAAGAAAAAGGACTGTGGCTGCCCACGCCAGCAGCTCTCCATCTACTCCTCCTCTCCTAAGAGTAACCGTACCGCAGACTTTTACGGTAATCACTTCGGTACTTTATAGTTTCATCACGTAAGTATGCATCCATAAAGACTATGGTTTAATTTCACCCATTATTTTTATATGGCTTTTACCTCTTTTTAATCTGTAGGTTCCCTGTCTACCTCATTTTTCCCCCTTTTTACAATTAGTGGACAAAACTGGATTGTTTTCTGCAGCATCTCCCGTGATCTGGACTTTGCTGATTGAATCCCTCTGGGGTAGCTTAACATGTTTTTCTGGCCTCTATTTCCTGTAAATTGGTATGTGGATCTAGAGACTCATTCTTTATTATTAACAACAACGACCACAACAAAAACACAAATTCAGCAAATATATGTTGAACATTTATTGCATGCCTGAAGGGATGCTATAAGAATACAAAATAATTTTTAAGGACTTTCATTATTTCAGGCAACTGACAGAATCTTCTTGAGGGACAAACTCTTATAGTTCACTTCTATAACATTAGCTTGGTCACCAACTCAGAAGGCATCTCCAAAAGTGTTATGCCTTATGTGTGAAATATATATTAACTGACAAAGGGACTCCTGATAATAACATAGAAGTAGTGCAGCAATGCCTTCCTGAGGAAATTATTAATTGCATAACCACTTGTATTTCAGAAACCTGGTTTTCAGGTCTGGTTTTAATAATAGTACATTTACCAAGCACCACTGACAATGATTGCAAATTTCGTAGGAATGGTTTGTAGGAACTCAGCAATAAAGGATTTTTTTAAAAAAGAAGAGAAAGTTTTATTATATGTTTCTAAATAATCAGAACCTTGAATTTAAAAAAGAACACAGAATATGACGATTCTATAACTTGATGCTCACTACAACTTTTTCCTATGATGAACCAATAATGTAGTCTCCCTCACTAATGCTAATTATTCCTAGAATAATATTGGCAACTTGGAGAAATGTTAATTTGCTTAAAATCAAACATCAAGGCTTCCTGTTCATGAATAGAACTTGGCTAAATTATTGAAAGTGTAGTTTAATTTAAAATAGTTTTGTGGCTTATTCTCATAGTGTACTAGTGAACGTTTTATGTTATATATATATATATTGTTTATAAAATTAAGGAAGTTTTAATAATGAGAAATTTCTTCACCTTTATTACTAATTCTTTGCTTAGAAGTAAGGTGAGATGCTCAGATCTGTGGACCAGGAAGATATGAAATAATGAAGATTGCCCAAAAACTAAAAATTTTCAACCCTACTCTATAAATTTACAGTATTTTATTCAGCTGTGACTCATAGAAATGACATTAAGTTTAAAATATTCATATGTGTCATTTTTAAAGTTCTCCAAAAGTAAGTCATTTCCTTCTATATTTTTGGAAAAGTGAATATTCATTTCTTCCTGGTAATATTAAATTATGACAGTCTTTGGCATTAAAATTAACCTGTCAAATTGTATTCTCCAAAGTTCTCCAACATTTGCAGAGATATGAGAAACTTGTAAATGAGAAATAATCAAGATAATGATGGTTATGGACCAGACTAAAAAAAAATAAATACCAAAAATTATACTATTTCATCACGGAATATTACGAAAGAATCAAACACAGCCCAAGCTTATTTTGGATCAATAATTACTATGGGTTTCTATAAATAGCCTCCAGTGTTAAAAGTTGTTGGATCAGCATTTTTGGAACTCTGTGGCTAATAACCATTATACTATCTGTTCCAGGGAGTTTTATTATGACATCATCTATTGAGAAACTTTTAAATATTTAATTCATAGGTTATTTTCAGCATGCAATCCATTACTTTATTTCTCATTCAGAATACTTTCTCATTTAGCACAAATAAATTAATATCATTTTTTTAACATGCCAAAGAAAATAGAATCAGGTGATAATATTCAGGTTTGCATTAATTTAAAACGAATGAAAATGCTCTGTACAAAGACCTATGCATCACCAATCCCTTTTTGCCTTCACAGATTATTTCTGAAGGCACAGCATCAAAGGAATATTATTTTTGACAAAAATTTTACAGTGTCACCCCCAGGAATATATTTCTATAGTTTGAGTAATTCTGGAATAAATTAAATCATGATATTCATATCTCCTTTCTAAAATCATACACATCTTTTTCTGGAAGGTTCTGGAAGGTAGTTTCTCTGTCTCCAAAATGTGGTTCCCCTCCCCAGCTGTGGCAGGTGCTATAGATACACCACCCAAATCACCTCGCCTTTACCACTTTATTGTGTACAACCTTACTTCCAACTTACCAGCCCCTGACCACTGTTTATTTTCTTACCCATAAAATTCTGTATTCGTATTTAATGGCAATGTTAGGAAGATCACTTGAATGTACGAATGGTAAACAACTTTTTAAATTGAAACCTGAGAAAATGTGATTTTGTAAATTGTCAATATAGAGAGACAGGGAAGTACAAAAAGTAGAGAAGAGTAAATTAAGAGACAAATACAAAACCTAGAAAAGGAATAAATATTGGGACCAACTGGTAAAACTATTGCTTTTGTTTTTGTTTTTGGTAAGCAGACTGACTTTTGTTTAGGGCTTTTTACCATGGAGCGCTCTACACAGCAGGCGGGAAGTGCCAGGAATTTATGCCCCTCAGAAGCAGCTCTGAGTCAGTGCCTGAGAAAAGTTGATGTACAAATATCCCAGCTCCTTCAGTCATTTGTGGAGTAACTGAGACATATATGTGTGTTTTATCCTGGTTCTCAGACTTTCCCCAGCACGAGTAAATTCCAGTCACCCAAAGTGGTAATGGCCTTACGATGCTCTCTATTGGCCGCCTTGCCTTCCTTGTCTTACTTCCCCAGTAACTAACACATTCTTTTTGTTTGTTTGTTTGTTTTAGTATCTTCTATTGTATGGATGTACCACATTTTATTTATCCATCAGTTGATGGGCAACCAGAATAGTTTTCACTTTTTAACTGTTAAGAATAATGCTCTTATGGATATTTCTGTACAACCTTTACCCCCGCCTCTGGAAACCACTGATCCCTACCTATTCTGTCTTTGTAGTTTTTTCTTTTCCCAGAATGTCATATGAGCCACATGGTGTGTAGATTTTTGAGCCTAGCTTCTTTCACTTGCCATAATGCATTTGCGATCCTTCCACGTTATCACATGCATCAGTTGCTCATTCTTTTTAATGCTGAATATTATTCCATTTTGTTGATGTACCACAGTTTATTTATCCACCCACTAGTTGAAGGATATCTGGGTTCTATCCAGTTTTTCACAATTATGAATAAAGCTACCATACACATTTGCATGGAGGGTTTTGTCTAAACACTCGTTCTCTTGGGTAAATATCTAAAAGTGGGATTGCTGAGTGGTATGGGAAGTTGTATTAGTTTCCCATTGCTGCTATAACAATTTACCACAAAAGCAGTGGCTTAAAACAACACGAATTTATTCTCTTGCAGTTATGGAGGTCAGAAGTCCAAAATGAGTCATCAGTGGCTAAAATCAAAGTGTCAGTAGGGCTGATTCCTTCTGGAGGCTCTGAGGAGAGAACTTTTTTCCTTGCCTTTTTCAGCTTCTAGTAGCCACTTGTATTACTTCTTCAAGTGGAATACAGGAGGATGAATGGAGGCCCCTTCCTCCATCTTCAAAGTTCATCACTCCAATCTCTGCTTCCATCATCACATCACCTTCTCTTACTCCTCTTGTGTCCCTCTTATAGGGACCATTGTGATTACTTCAGGCCCACAAAGATAATCCAGGATAATCTCATTCCAATAGCCTTAACTCAATCACATCTGCAATTTGTTCCTTTTACCATGTAGAGTAACTTTCACAAATGCCAGGGATTAGAATGTGGGCTTATTTAGGAGACCATTATTCAGCATATGTATGTTTAACTTTGTAAGGAACTGTCAAACTTTTTCCAAAATGGCTATAACATTTAGCGTTCCCACCAGCAACCTATGAGAGTTCTAGTTGCCCACATCCTTGCTTTTCACTTGATATTATCAGTCTTTTTAATCTTAGCTGTTCTAGAGGGAGTGGAGTAGTATTTCATATTGTTTTAATTTGCATTCCCTAATGACTAATGATGTTGAGCACCTTTTCTTATGCTTTCTGTCATCCATATATCTTCTTTAGTGAAGTATCTGTTCAAGTATTTTGACCATTTTTTAGCTGAGTATTTGTGTTCTTATTGAATTTTGAAAGTTCGTTGTGTATTCTGCTTACAATTCCTTGATCAGATACGTGTTTTGAAAATATTTTTCTCAGAGTATGGTTTGCCTTTTTTTCTTTTTCATAACAGTGTTAAAGAGCAGAATTTTGGCGAAGTCCAATTTATCAGTTTTTTATGGATTGTTCTTTTACTGTCAGAGATAAAAAAATCTTTGTCTAACCTAGGCCACAAGAATTTCCTTCCTTTTTTCTTCTAGAAGTTTTATTGTTTTCGGTTTTACATCTAGGTCTATGACCTATGCTTAGTTTATTTGTGTACATGATATGAAGTATACAGTGAGGTTCTTTTGTTTGTTTTGCATATGTTCAGTGGTTTCATAAACATTTGTTGAAGAGATTATTTTTCTCAAAATTATCTTTGTACCTTTGTCAAAAATCAATTGACCATATATATGTGGGTTTACTTCTAGACTCTCCATGCTATTCCATGGATCTGTGGGTTTATCTTTTTGCCAAGACCACACTATCTTGTTTACTCTAGCCATCACATCTTGAAATTATGCACTGTGAATTCTCTAGCTTTGTTGTTCTTTTTCAAAACTATTTTTTATTTAAGCTCCTTTGCTTTACCATGTTAATTTTAAAGTCAGCTTGACCACTTCGACAATAGTCTTTCTGGAATTTTGCTTGGGATTACATAGAATTTATCCATCAATTTGGCAAGAGTTACCATTGTATTATCTATTACTGCGTAACAAATTAGCCCCAAATTAAGCAGTTACAATATCAAGTATTTATTATCTCACAGATTCTGTGGGTCAGGAATCTGGGTGCAGCATAGCTGGGTGCCTCTGCCTTAAAGCCTTTCACTAGGTTACAATCAAGTTATCATGCAGGGCTGAATTGAAGGCTCAACTGGGGGATGTTCTGCTTCCAAACTCACTCATGTGGTTGTTGGGAAAATTCGGTTCCCTGAAGGCTGCTGGCTGGAAGTCTCCCTCAGCTTCTTGACCTGTGGGCCTCTCTGTAGAGCATCACACAACATGGCAGCTAGCTTTCCTCAGAGCAAGAGAGTGAGAGAGTGCTCAAGACAAAAACCACAGACTATTTGCAACCTAACCTAAGAAGTGACATCATTTTTGCTATAGCCTGTTCATTAGAAATACATGACTAGGTGTAGCCTACACTCAAGGGGTGAGAGTTATACAAGGGTGTGACTACCAGAAAGCAGGGATCATTAGGGGCCATCTTAAAGTCTGCCTACCACACGCATCTTAACAGTGAGTCTTCCAATTTATGAAGACGATGTATTATTATGTATTTAGGTCGTCTTTGATTTCTTTCATCAATGTTTTATAATTTTAAGCATATGTATTTTGTACATATTTTGTTAGGATCATACCTAAGGATTTCATGTTTCCGGTGCTCTTGTAAATAGTGTTGTTTTAAATTTTAAATTTCCAATTGTTTATTGCTAGTATACAGAAATACAATGGATTTTTGTATATTGACCTCATGTCCTATGACCTAGATAACTCACTTACTGGTTCTAGTAGTTTTTTGGTTGACTCTGGATTTTTCTACATGGACAGGTTATTTGCCAATAGAAACTGTTTTATTTCTTCTTTTCTGATATCTGTTCCCTTTCCTTTTTTTTTTTTTGCCTTTTTTCCCACTGGCCAGGACTTTCAGTACAATGTTGAATATTGCTCACTATTCCTTTTTATGTCCTAGATATTTCTTCTAGAATCATTTTTATCCTTCTGGGATGTGTTCTTTAAAAATTATTTTAATGATGTCCGAAAATATTTTTATTTCACTCACATTCATAAAAGTTTATTTGCTGGGTAAAATTCTAGGTTGATAGTTATTTTTCTTGCCACTTCAAAGATATTATTTCATTGTCTTCTGTCTACTGTTACTGGAAAGTCTTCTGCTTATCTTTTGTATTCTGCAGTTTTACTACTATGTGTTTATGTGTGGATTTATTTTAATTATCCTAGTTGGAATTCTTGGGTTTCTGCATCTGAAGATTTGTGTCTTTTGTACTTTCTGAAACCTTATCTCTTTGTTACTGCCTTTCCCTCTGTTATCATTCTTTTCTCCTTCTGGAACTCCAGTTGGAACATATATTGGACCTTCTGTATGCTCTATTTCTCTTAACCTATAATTAATATTTTCTATCATTGTGTCTTTTTGTCCTATATTGGTAATTTATTCAGAGAATCTTTTTGCAAGGACCTTTTCAGTTTACAATCCCCTATTTTTTTATCTTTTTTTTTACACCTACAGCACCTGGCCTTCCTAGGTGGTCTCCCATCCAAGTACTAACCAGGCCCGACCCTGCTTAGGTTCTGAGATCAGATAATCTTCTAACTCTATAATTTTCTGGATGTTTATAATATCCTTCACATTTCCAATTTCAATGATCACTTTTTTTATTTTATAAACTCCGGTTGAATTTTCTTTCGAATCTGCCTGTCAGTTTTGATAGCCTCTGCACTCTTATTCTCTCAGTCCTATCTTTAATTCTTTATACACAGTAAACATCATTATTTTATATTCTGTATCTGAATATCTCACTATCTATAGTTTTGTGTGTGTGAAAGTGTGTGCCTGATTCTGAAGGGTGATGTTTCTGCTGACCCTCATGGATTTAGTGATTTCTTTTTCTGAATTTATAACGTTATGGTAGTTCTTTGAACTCTGTAAACGTATTCCTCCAAAGAAAAATTTTTTTTTCCCTTCTGGCAGTGTTCTGTGGGCACTACCAAGGGCCACTTTGCACTCTATCTTTGGCATAGAGTTCTATCTTTGGGGCCACAGAGATTCCGGTTCAGATCTGGTCCACGCCCATGTGAACTAGCTTGTGCCTGGCTGTTCCGTGGAGTTGACACCCCCGGGCACCATCTGCAGGGTGGGCTTTTCCAGTAGAACTTCTGGAAGCTGTTGCTCTTTGGATCTCCTGCCTTGAAGCAAGATCTCTATCCTGACTTCTGGCACACTACTCAGGCTTGAGGCTTTGTCTCTCATGCCCTGCAGCAGTGGCTCATGAAAACCTGGTTTCAAGCCCTCAGGAATCAGCAGCTATCTCCAGAGTAAATATGATCTCTAGCTGTTGTGGATTTGTGTTTTTCTCTCATTTCTGTGCTCCCGCCCCACCCTTGAAATTCCCTTACTTTCTCACCACTACTCTAAGGATTAGAATATTAAAACATTTTTTGGGGTATTAATATGTTCTGAACTAGAAGGAGTTTTCTCTAAACATCTAGTCCAGCATATTGTTGGAAACACAAGTCCTGGTGTTAAAATATTAGCATTTTCCTTTGCAGACATTTTAACTATGCAGATATAGAATCTGTATAATAAGAAAACACCATGTATACTGCTTTATAACCTGTTGTTGTGTCATTTAGCAATGTATTTTGAACATCTTTTTACGTAAGTAAATATGTCAGTGGTGCTATGGGCGGGGGAGGGGATTACCCAGGAAACAGACCTTGAGATAAGAGATTTAAGTGCAGGAAGTTTATTAGGGAGTGCTCTTAAGATCAACACCATTGGGAAAGGGAATAAAGTAGGATTAAGCAGAAGGGGAAGTTAGGCAATGGTGCAATAGTCACAAGGGCTCTAGCTCTGGAGCTAGGAGGGCCCTGCAGAATTGTCCCAAAATGAAGAAAGAAGGCTGCATCCCAGGAAGGGGATGTGACATTGGGCAGCCAACTTCAATGAGTGCAATTCCTGGAGATAGCTGGCAAATGAAAACTGTCAGCCTGTAGCACTCCTAGTATTTGGGAATCCTGAAGGGGGAATCTGGGGAAGCACATCACAGTACCCACCACGCTTAGGGACTTTTGGGCTCCAGTTAACAGAAAATGCAACCAACTCTTGCTTAACAAATAGCTCATTTTTCTCACTTAATATAAGGTTTGCAGTAGAAGATTGATGGCATCAACAGCATCGTTCTCATTTATTAAAAAAGCAAAAAACTTTCTCAAAGCCCCCAGTAGACTTCTTTTTACATTTCGTCTATCAGAACTAGATCGCATGGCTGCTCCTAGGTACAAGGGAAGCTGGGAAAATGGGAACTGGACTGTCATGATTTCATGCCTGGGGCAGTGACCATTTTGGCCCTGAACAGGATCTGGCTTCTGTTACTATAAAAGGAAAGGGGAGAGAATTTTAGACATGCAACTAACAGAGCCTGCCACAAACAGACCTCTGTAAAATTATTTTGAATAATTGGATATGGATATAACTTACTGAAACAGTCCCCATACTGCTGGACATTTCGTTCGTTTCCAACATTTGGCTAGTATCCATCACGCTGCAATCAGCATCCTTGCCTGCCATATCCTCAATTATTTCTCAAGATGAAATGCAAAGGATGTAATTTCTGGGCTGAGAGGATATACCTTTTTAAGGATTTTGATCCAGACTACCAAGAGGTACCTGAGAAAGATTCTACAAATTTATGTTTCCAGGAGCAGTTAATGAAGAGGCCTAGTCCCCCTAGATCCTTACTGACACTGGATCTGAACATTCTTATTAATTTTCATCAGACTTATAGTCTAAAAAAAGCATCTTGTTTTAATTTGCATTTTGATTACTTCGTATTTATCATTTATTCATTTTTTTTGAATCACGGTCCAAAAATAGAGTTTGTATGGTTTCAGCGTTTTAGAAATTACTGAGATAGACTTCTTGTTTTGCTATTGTGCTGTAAAGCTTAATAACGGCAGGTCTGCGATTACCCTGAGCTATTTGGTTAAATTAAACTCCTGCCTGACACTGACTCCTGGTCAAAGCATGAAACAGTAATGTATAGTGTGTCTGTGTAACTACCAGTCCATAGAGTTTCAGGGGCGTTTGACCCAGTTTGTCAGCATTGTTTATTAATAACAATGAGATTGGAGGGTTGCACCTGGTCTGGGTGCGATGCTCCTCAGCACCCACCCCAGGATCCTGCTGGGTCTGCAGCGGGGATAAGCTTAGGAAACCAGCAAAATATAAACAACCTCAGCAAAGACTTCATTTCTGTCTCCCTGGTTCCGTAATATTCTACGCACACCTCAGGGGTTCCCCATCCAGGAGACATCTGGCCTGGCCCTTAACAGAAAGAGGACAATAGGAGCCTGCACCTGTCCTCTGCAGACCCCTGCTGTGAGTCATGTGCAGTGATGTATATTCTGACTTTCACGATTTTGCTGTAGTGTGTCCTTTCCCCATAGTAAACTGTACATTTGTAAGCTTTGTCGTTTTGGATCCCGTGAGTGTTCTTCAGTAATTGAACCCTGTTTAAGTGCCACTGTTCATGCAGCTATATATTCAATTTTTGTTAAGTGTTCTGTAGGCACTAGGGAAAAAAAGGTATATTGTCTTCCCAGGAAGCAATTAAATAAGGCTCATTAATTGTATTATTAAGTGACTATCCTTATTTTTGTTTTAGACATCGCAGTGCCATTTCATTCAGCCTTTTGTCTCAAATTCTACTAATTTAAGATTCTTGATCTCTGGTTTGCCTTCATCTGTGTCTGTCTTGCATATTTTCCCCATTTTCTTACATTGGTCTTCTTGTACCATTGTGCGATTCTTTTAAATATCATAGAATTGATTTTTTAAAATCCAGTCTGGGAAATTTTATTTTTAAACATAGGATTAGGTTTTGTCTACATTTATCATTATAACTGATACATTTAGTTCATGTTCATTTTTTAATGCCTCTTTGCCATTCCCTTTGTCTTATAATTTGTTTCTCTCTTTATCAGTATTTTCCTTGGTTTTATCTTCTTCATCACTTTAGAAGGCATATGTACACACCTTTTAGGACTGTAAATATAACCTTTAAGCATTCCGTGGGTCTGGGGAAGGACATAAAGAAGGTGTTTGATAGCAATAAAGCTTTCAGGTCATGGCCAAAGGACTCAGGAATCAACTTAAAGTTCCCACTACTCACAGTTAGGAACATTTGAGCATCAGTAAAGATAATTTCATGGATTAAACACGTCAAATAAGTTTGAATCCGCAAGTTCATATTACCAAAAAAAAAAAACCCCTACTGTTTACCTTTAAAAAACAAACCTTATTTTTCTGTAGGGAAGTTTGTGGTACCAGCTATATTTAGAAAACTGCAAAATAAAATATTCACATAGAACAACAATTTTAAAAGCATTCATTCTGTGGCTTGTATTTCTTATATTATCAGAATTTTTGAAATGAAATGGTAATCATTTAGTTCCTTCTGATTCAGCCAAGTTGAGCTCACTTCTACTTTCCTCCTTCTCTTTGTTAATCTTAGATTTAGATACAGATGAATCATTTAGACTTAAAAACTATCTATAGTTTTCACATGATTATCTTATTTTTTTGAACTTTTTTTTTGATCTCTTGTCATTGTGGTGTATATTTTTATTAAATTGTTTTCAAGAAGTTGGCATTGATGATATGCTTTTGAACCCTGGCAGTATGGAAGAGCGATTCATAGCATGAGCTCAGAAGATCAGATTACCTCGGCGCCATCCTGGCTCTTAGATAAGTTACCTCTGGGCTTCATTTTTCTCAAAATCTGTAAAAGGAGGATAATAAGAATTCCTGAAGTACATGTTTCAATATATATGAAACACTTAGAACAGTTCCTGTCACACAGTGTGTGTTTAATGTTTGTTAACTGTTATTATGGAATTTGGCAGAGCTTAAAAATCTTTGGTTATAGTCCTTTTCTCTAAAAAGTCTAGCCATTGCCCCATTTTCTTCTGAAAGCTGATGTTGCAGAGAAGTCTGAAAGCAAACTGACTTAGTTTTTTATAGCATAGTGGTTGAGAACTCTGGTCAGACTGCCTGAGTTTGTATTATGGCTCTTCAACTTATACTGGATGTGTGACCTTGGGCAAGTTACTTGACCTCTCTTAAAAGATCCTTCATTATGCATCTCTTGGCCAGGAACATCGAGTACCTATAATCTGGTGTTCCTTGTCTGTTCATATCTCTCCTCCCTCTCATCATTTTCTGTCTCTGAATGTTGAGTTCCTGGGGGCGAGGACATGGGTGATAGTGCTAATGTGACAACTGTTGATTCTCTCCTTGTTCTTCTCCCAACCCTTCTAGGCCATATAATGTCCCTGGGGAGGACTCCAAGCCTCTTCCTGCTACAAGTCCAACTCCTTTATGTGGGAGGGTTTCTGAGGGAATGGGATTCTTCCATGTCCCTGCCCCATGTCCCATTTTCCTTCCAGCATGTTGATGCAAACACCAACATTCCACAGGAGCTTGTTGAAAATGCAGACAGACCCTCGGGCCCCATCCTGGGCCCCTGTATCAGAAGGACTGGTTTCACAACATCCCCAAGGGATTTGTGTGCTCAGTAAAGTTTGAGAGGCCCTGCTCCAGAGAGCTCAGCCTCGGTTTAACCCTTTTTATTCACAATCCACTGTTGTTGTTTTTTTTTTTTGGTCTACTCACGAAGCCATTGTTTACAGCAAAAACCTTCCCAAACCCCTCACCAGACCAGACCATGTAATGCTCTCACCCTTTATTACTTGCTCCATTTTCATGTGAATTTTCCTCAATATAATGTTGTTACCACAGAGTGGGGGCTCCATTGCCAGGGCACCTAGGAGTCATATGCACAATTCGCATTTTATGAAAACATGTCTACTTGCCCTCTCTCACTGTGTCCTCGGTTTGCTTCATCTTTGTAAGAATTCCAAAATTTGCCATAGTTGTGTCGACAGCTTCTGTTTTGTTCTCTCCATAAAAGCTCAATGATTTGAATACTTTCTCCTGAGTTTAGAAACTTATTTCCACCCACTAAGTTTGATATATTTTCTTTCTCTAGTATTGGATCAATATTGTCCACCCCCAAATAACAGAATATTAATGGCTAACATTGGTTACCACACACAGTTGACATGGTTAATCTCATTTTATTCTCACCAGGACTCTATGAGATTGGTTAGAATATTCCCATTTTTCCAATGAGGAAACTCAGACTAGAGTAATTGGGATCTTTCTCTTCCTCTAGGAGATTTACCGTTCTCATGACAAAATAATATTTGGAGTATGATGAGTACATAGACATTCAGTATGCTATTTGTCTACTTTTGTGTATCTTTGAATATTTCCATAAAGGGTACATAAGACCCAGATAAATAAGTACTATCTGTAATAGTGGATGACCTTCCAGTTCTGGCCTCCCTCTCTTCTGAACTTCATCCAGGTTTATATACCCAGCGACGTTTTTGACCTCTCCACTCTTGAACAGCTCACAAGCTGTTCCCTCCCCAAGTCATTCGTCTACCCATATTTCCTATCATAATTAATGGCATCATCACATGCCCTGTGTTCAAAATGGGCCCAGGAGTCGTCCTGGGCTATCCATTCTCCAGTGCCTCCTGTACCCGATTCATACCCAGGTTCTGCCCCTTGTAACCTCCAGATCATGTCCTGACTTCATTCACTTCTCTGTCTGCAGTGTCAGCCACCATCGTTGTCCAAGTAATCATCACCTCCACACTGCCTTGGCCCCATCAGTGAGCTCTCCAGTTTCATCCTTACCCCACTTCAGGGACCAGACGATCTCTTAAAGCATAAATCACATCAGCCACCTACTTAGACCCTTCAATAAGTTCCCATTTCCCTTAGAATAAAATACAAACTTCTCACACAGCCTTAGGTGGCCTTGTGTGATTTGTCCCTGGTATCTCTCCTGTCACATCTTGTACCACATTCCACACCTTTCTCACCTCACCCAGATGCCCTGGTCTTCTTTCAGTCTCTGCTGCTCCACATTCTTGTCTGCTACAGGGCCACATGCCCCTGCCTATCTTGTATTTTTTGGTTCACTCTCATCCTTTACATCTCCAGCTACCTGTTGCTTCGTTTGAGAGACCTTCCCTAACCACCCAATCAGAACTGGCTTCTGCGACACGGGCAATCCTTATTAGTGCCAGTGTTTAGTGACGTGAACCTTCACAATTTGCAGTTATATGTTAATTTGTGTTTCAAGGTTTAATGGCTGCCTCTCATTCTCTGAGGATAGAAAATATGAAAGCCTTTAGAGCCAGCATCTAGCACAGTGACTGGCACATAGTAGGTGTTCGTGAAGCATGTGGTGAGGAACCGAATCTCTGTCATTTTCATCTGCACTCTGGGAAAGCATCTCAAGGGTGTCTTTCACATCAGCAGGTGAATTTTCTACACCGTCTTGTTTATTCTCTGCTGACTGCATACGGATTTTAATTCTGCTGTTGCCATTGGAATGTTCTTACAGTTTTTGAGTCAACTACCTTTTCAGCTTTTGCTCTTCATCTACTTATGACCTTTTGCTTCTTGTACAATCTTTTGAAGATGCCTAATAGTTTGACTTTGTCTTCTGGCTCCGAAAGCAAATAATTTTCCAGAAATATATTGCCTTTCTCTGCATCTTCCAAGTATTTCTTTTACCCCATAGTATTTGTAGACCCCAATTTGTTTTTTCTCTTAATGCATACACAAACAAGGGAAGACTCAGACTCAGTGTGTCAACAGAACATGTGGGTTGCCTTTAGTCCCAGCTTCTATCCATTTGGGTAGTGGCCCACGCCCTTGACAAATCTGCAGCTGGAAAGGAGGTGAGTTGATGGGCATAGCGTCCAGTCCACATTTCAGCGTCTAGTGGGCTTTCTGCTATTGTGCCTCTCTGCGTGTACTCTGGTGGTCATCGTCCTCCTCGCATCATCTTCTCTGGTACTGGAAGCCAATGGCAGTAAGTGAATTGTTTGTCCTATGTCCGTGGTCACCTATAGTGAGTAATGGGGGAGGATATGCTTTATACAGTGGCCACTCTGCCCTTACTTCCTGCCTAGTTGATTACTGGGGTGGTTCTGTTTCCATGTAAAAATGTAAAAAGACAGTGGGTAGACTGGGGGGCGTGGTGAGGGCTGAGGGGTGAGAGGGAGGTGGGGGATGGGAGCTGAGAGGTTTCCAGGCAAGAAGCAAAACTCAGGAACAAAACTGCCTCCTCACAGTAGAGCTCCTTGGGATCAGGAGAGATGAATACCCAAACCTTTGGCTAGTAAACTGAGTCAGGACACAGTTGGTGGAGCAAAAGCAATAATATACCTTAAAAAAAATCTTTCTCCACTTCCTCTTTCATGAAAGGAAGCCTGAGTATTCCATAAGGTAAAGAAGTGTGGATTTATTTTTTCAAAACTCCATTTCCCTTAAGATTATTTTCAAGGCTGCTTGCAATCATATATTATGTTGTCTGTCAATCTCTCATTTTAATGCATTTTTATTCTTTTCCTATAAGGTCATGGGATATTTTAGTGAAAAGATGTGAAGAGTTACACTGGAGGGCTGTAAGATCCAATTTTTCTCTTATCCTCTTTCAACAAAGAAATCTGCAGATCCACAGAATATTCATGAATATAATTTTTTTTTTTTTTGCTTAACATCTGCTCCCATAGCTCTGTCAGTGAGGAATTCATCATTCCCAAAGCATTCCATATGCTTTTCCACTCTGCATTTACCCATGCAATTTCCCCTGGCACAAATCCTCTTCATTTTTTGGCCTCTAGCAAGTAAAGAACAGGATGTTTCGATCCTCCTCTTGTTTTGAGCCTGAGGACACTGTGACTCCACGTTTGTGAATAAAAACATTCTAATCAGAATCATGCCAGCATTGATGAAATTTTATGAAGAACATATTTTCCTGAGCAAATTCAAATCAATTTAATTCCTTGATATCAATTTACTATATAATTCAGGTAAAATGTTTCTAGTATTTTTATTTGCTTTTGTTTTACTGAAATTATTTTCATCTGGAAAATGTTTATCCATAAAAATGTCACCAAAAAGATTTGTTTTAAAATTTTTCCAAATAAAAATTTTTTAATTTCAATTTCTTACAAGTGAGTTTACTGTTATGGCAATTATACCTACCAATTTCCTGTGGTGTAAATTTCATGGGACTTAATTTTGTCAAGAAGATGTGATTCTTCTAATAGCTTTGAGTCAATAACAAATGTAGCAGATAGTAGTGGTGGCCTACCCATGTCCCCTTGGCACTCATCCTTCAGTATGCACGAATGGTGGTTGGCTTCTGAGTACAAACACCAGCAACTCCCCACCTGAGGGCTTTCTCTCAGCCAGATACCGAGGGCCAGAAGTGCTGGGAGTTAATGTGCCAATGACAGATGGCAGTTGGCAGATAAATACCCCGGCTTCCTCATCCTCTGGTGAGATGACTCTGAGGTATGTTCTACACCGTTTTTCCCAATTTCCTGAGGGTGGGGATTGAACCCATTCACACCCAGTGGTAAACTGCTCGATGATGTACCCTTTACTGTTCCTGTCTTACCTCCCCTCCCCGCAGGTGCTTTCTGCAGTGATCTCTCAAATAAACTACTTACGCTGTCATTCTTGTCTCCAAGTCAACTTCCAGGGAGCCCAACCGAAGACGACAAGTTTAATTGTATAAAGTTTTTGCTATTGTCAGTTTTACTGTGTTGATTACGTTTACAGAGTCTAAATTTTCCATAGTCAATGTTTAAATTCTCAGCATTAAAAAAAAATGTAATGATCCTGGGTGTCAACTCCAGTGGGGAGGAGGGAGGGGAGGTGAGATTTAATGAGTCAAAATGGGTCTTCGGCTATTTTTTTCATTCCTAACAAATTTTACTAGCCGCTATTTTATGTTAGTTATTTCCCCCAGTACTAGAATCCACTTGAATAGAAGACTGATAGATTGGATCTGGGTGCATGCCTGGGTCAGAACCTCCTGCCCCATGACTTTCTGTGTTTCTCACATCTTTTCTTGAAAACCTTTTTCTATATTCTCCACCTAGAGAAATCCTACTTAATCTCCATGACCAAGTAGAAATGCCAATTCCTGCATGAACCCTTTCCTGATTCTCATCAACAGTAATTTTAACTCTCTGAGCTCCCATAGCACCCTGCTTTCCCCTCTATCTCTTGCCTTATTTATTTCTTAAGTGATTTTTAGCTGCTTATGTTTCCTCATTAGATGAGAGCAGAGTAGATCTTGTCGTTTTTTTTATTCCCACTAGTACACATAGCAGATATTCAATAAAAGTTTGAATGCGTGTTTTCATTACAGAAGATGGAAGCCTACAAAGGAACTTCTCATACCCCAGATCTCAGGAAACGGCTGTTAACGTTTGCATAGGGTTTCTTTTCAATCTGTACTGTATATACCATGCCTTTCTTAGTATCTTTATCAGCTTCTTCTATCTCTTAAATATATTTGATTCTTAATCATTTTGCTCCATCAGTATAATACACTTCCGTCCCTTTGGTTTTCTCTAAATTGTCTTATTCACTTTCCACATTAATGAAATTTGATTATACATTTTTTTAATTGCCCTAATGATTAAAGACACCTAATCATCGTTTGGGATACTCAAGTGTGACAAATCATAGTTGGTGAGGAATCCTTCCAAATCCATTATGAAACACCAAAAAACCATTGAAAATGCATGAATGACATGAACAGGAATTCACAGAACATATGTGGCAAATAGATGTGAAAAATGACCCAACATTATCATCAAAGAAATGAAAGATTAAAATACAACTTTCACCTATTAGGTTGCTAATGATTTCTTTATTTTAAATATAGGGTGTGATAGTAAACTCATTCACTGCTGACATGGTTCTAATATTGCATAATTTTCCTGGAGCTTAATCTAGCAATATTTGTTAAGGACTTTAAATAGTTCATTTATTATTCTATCTTTAGTAAACTACATTCAGGAAATAATCAGAATTATAGATAATATGATATATATGTATGTGTGTGTGTGTGTGTGTGTGTGTGTGTGTGTGTGTGTGTGTATAAATCTCAAAGAACTACTTTAAAAATATAGTTATGTCACAGTAGGGGCATGGTTAGGTAAATTATGATATAGCCATATTATGGAACACTAAGCAATCACTAAAAATACTATTCTCGAAGAAATTTTAATGACTTCTGAAATCATTTCTAATAAAATTTTGTGTGAAATACAGGATACAAAACTATATACTGTTCTCCATAACACTGATCCTTTAGAGAGTTTTCTATTGACTAATCTTCCTGGGTATGGGTCACACTTTCCTTTTTTTGTATGTCTCTTAATTTTTTGTTGAAAACTTGGACATTTTAGATAATATATTGTAGCAACTGTAGATTCTGTGCGGTTGCATTTGATGTGTGTGTGTGTGTGTGTGTGTGTGTGTGTGTTCTGTGTTTTAGTGATTTGCCTGGACGAATTCTGTGGAATCTGTTCCCCACTCACTTCCTCCCTCCCCCACCCCTGTGTACATCTGCTCAGTTTGAGTTAAAAATTCTTGTTATGTTTAAGCTTGGATTCACAGAGATCACCCAAGTCAGCATAGCTTAGTGGTAAGCTAATGATTGGTCAAAAATTACACTTAAAACACCTTGAGCTAATAAGGCTTCTTACCCTGTCCTGATGAATGTGTGGCCTGAGGAATGCGTTCAAAGTTTGAGCAGTTTCCCAGTCTGTTCCAGATTTTATTTTGTGTGTTTGCAAGGCCTCACATCGAGCCAGGGGCAAATTCCTTGCTATGGCCCTCTTAGGTCTCCCCTTAGGCGCATATAGGCTTGTCCATGAGCATAGCCCTCGAGACCACCAGGGATGAAGTAGGCTGTCTCATTCCCAAGGTCTCCTGTTAAATTTCTGGCTGGTCTGTGCGCTGGTCTACTGCTACACCCAATCACTATGGCTGGCTGCAGTGTCTGCCACAGTGGCATATGGGATTCTCTACACTCCACTCCAAATATAGGCAGGCCCCTCCAGTGGCCCCGGTAGAACTTCTGTGGCACGGAACTGGGGGAGTTGGGATTAGAACAATCCCAGGCAAAAATATCACGGTTCTAATTGAGATTCCATACATTTTCTTGAATAAACGCTTCTCAATTTGTTTGTATGCCTTTGGTAAAGTTCCAGTCTATTTCTTTGACAAATTTGTTCAGTTTTATCATTGCTTTTCAGGGGAGAGGATTTGCTGAGCTCCTTACTTGACCATTCTGGAAGTCCTGCTCCTTAAACTATACAAGATGTACAAATAATTACACAAATTCATTCCACTCCTGGGGAGAGAAGGTGCGACCTTGGGATATGAAATCCCCAGGGTGATGTCACCTTAGCAAAATGTTAACTTCAGCCTTGAAACTAAGTGGATCTGCAGGACGAAGTCCTGTTTTGTAGAGCAGAGTACCTGAATTAGTGGTGTTCTACACTTGTTTTCTTTCACACATTCCTTAGCCTTTTGCAAGAATACTCAAGGCCGAATGCTTGGATTACACTGAGCTAAAAATCATAATGACAACATCACGACTTCTCAGAGCCTTTAATATGCTGTTTGTTGAGATTCTCTAAGAAAAATAAATTTTATGTTGTGTTTTTCAAGATTGATCACCAAACACTTTTTTCCACTATAGAGCATTTCATGAGATTAAAGATCTGCTGTTGGTCTGTTTCACTTAAAATTTTCAGCCTGGATTAGAAATAGAGATGTTAAGGGAAGAAGTATCTTTTGACAAGTGTGATTGCTATATGCATCAACCTTCAAGACATGGGGAGCATTGGTAGTGGAAATGAAATGGAAATTCCTCAGGGAGGTCAATTTTGGCAATCAAGCTAATACAGCTGCCCCTCACCAGCAGCATTTCATTGGTGACTTTACAAGTTTCTGGGTTCTGTTTTTTAAGGACTTATTATGTGCCAGATGTTAGGTGAGACTTAGAAAATGAAGACACAGTACCTTCCCTAAGAAGTAAAGGGGTGGGATAGAGAAGACAGTTGTGGTCATGTCGGAGGTGAGGGTCTAGGTATCCACAAGGTGCTTTGGTAAGACCAAGGGCACAGTTAGTTTGGCCCAAAGGGTTAGACTTGCAGAGGACATGATGCCCAGGCTGGTTCTTGAAGGCCGAGAAAGGCTTAGCCTGGAAAGGAAGAAGAGCATGTACCAAGGCCGAGAGGCTGGAGAAAACATGGTGTATTCAGGGAACTCTGAGTAGCTTGCATAGCTAGAATATGGAGTATGAGACTGAACAGGTACAAAGGGAGCAAAACACGAAGGGCCCTGTGTAGATCCTTCTCAAGGTGAAGGGAGATTAGTAAAGGCTGTTATTCAGGATAAGATTTACCTTTTGAAAGCTCCCTCTGACAGCGGTGTAGAAAATGGATCATGGAGGTAGATCAGAAAGCAAGCTCCAGGAGGCTAGCAAGAATGACAGGGGCTTGAATGAGAGCAGTATGGATGGAGAGGAGAGAACAAATAAAAGTTTAAACTGATAGGACTGGATGAACCAAGATGCTGGGGGTGAGGGGCTGAGAGGCATTGGTAGACAATACCCAGGTTCCTGACGAGTGGTAAAGCCACATCATAATACAGGGACTACAGGACAAGGGGCAGGGTTTTCGGAAGGAGATACTATATTCGGGTTTGCACTTGTTCAGTTCGAAATTTCAATAAAACCTGTGTGAGATGTTCAGGGGATGGTTGGACCTCTGGGTTGAGAAATGCAGATTTGACAGGTATCGGAATAAAAGCTGTAGGTGAAGCTATAGGTATGGATGAGATTGCGCCAGGGGTGTGTAGACTGAGAAGAAAGTAGAGAGAAAACGCCTGGGGAAATAATATCTCCCTCTCCTGAATGCCTCTAGCATCTGTCTGTAACTCACATGGAATTTGTCATATGCTGCAATAAACATTTAGGGCTCAGTGCCTTTTATGTACAAAATGTATAAGGCTATACATGAGGTTGCAAAAAGGAATGAAAGAAGGTCCTTTCACCCAAGGAGACTATGATCTAGTTGTGGAGAAAGAATTACAACCAACTTTTATACAAAATGAAATGAAATAAGAGCTACAAACGTGTTGAGTGTAGAAAGACAATTCAATGGGAGAGAACAGGTTGCCGGAGGGGAGGATAGCATCTGAGTTGGGCTTTGCAAAATAATTGGATTTTGCAAGCAGGGAAAGGGAAAAGCAAGCAAGTAATTTGAGGCTGGAAATTAACACACGGAGATCACAACAGCATGGAGTGTAGGACGTGATAGCGAGAAAGAGGCTGGAAAGGTGGCTTGAGGCCAGGATCCAGGGAGGTTTCCCAGGAGTCCATTTTAAGGAGGCACACACATGCCTCTGTATGTCCAAGTGCTTGTGATGTAGCAGATTCATTCCTGCCTATTCCCTAATTTCAGAAATGCCTTTAAGAACAATGAATCAAAAAAATGCTAAAGGAAAACTAAAAATCACCAAACTAAGGCTTGAGGCTTATAAATTGCTTTCTCTCAATTCTGTATTTCCATTCTGCTAAACTGTTAGTGGAACTTTAATTACTTGGCTTCATTATAAAATTTCCACTGCATGTAAGTGTAAATTCACTCTAATGTACTCATTTGAATCTGTGGCTGAAAGCATCAGTAGAAATTACATTTTTGTGGCACTTCCTTGGCATGCTGAAGGAAAACGAAATGGATACAGCTAATCAAGTCATGAGTGACTTTGAAAGTGGTAGATTATATAAAGATAGTAAATAATAAGAGATAAAGAAGTATATTTTAAAGATTAAAAATATTTTATTTAAACTTTTCTTCATAAACACTTTTAACATTTTTTTCAATTTAAAAACAGAATGGATAGCATAAACATGTTTGAATAGATTATATTCACGGCTTGGGAAAAATTACCTGACAAAAATGTAAAGGCTTTCAAAACAGGTATAAAAGGCAAACCTTAAATTATTCTAAGATTTTTAAATCGGCCCTAGGATTATTTGACTACTGGCCCAAAATGTACCTAAAGATCAAAATATTTTTCTATAGACAAAGTACGCCCAAGAGGTATAGGGCATATACAAGTTAGGTAGAAAATAACCTCTCCAATCACCTCACTGGAACATTCCTTCAGAAAGCAAACTCCTAATCCTTACTGATATACTGATTAATAAGGTTTTTAATGTAGTTGTTCCCAAAGATGTAAAAAGAAAATCCAAGAATATTAAGGGGGAACAAAGATGATGGCATTCTCTCAATGTTACTCATGTAATATTGAAGTTATACTGGTATACTGAAAGAATAGGACTTCCATGAGTTTACCTATTCCGGTCTATGTCTACTGAATATTTGACTTTATAAACTCTCAATAAATTTTGCAGGACTTTAATTTTTTAAGATAAATCTCTTTTAGAACATATTTATTCCCAAACCAACTCTAATCGATTAAACATATGTATGATCCCTAAAAATGTTCAGAGTACAAAAAAAAATCAAAAATGTGTAATAGGCAAACAAGAAAAATGGCACTAGCAGTTTTACTGCCATATAGCCCTCAATTATATCTAATTTACACTATCATCTATGTTGTGTTTTACTTCAGTCTAAAACCTTAAATTATGTATTCTCAAAAGAGCTAGTCTTTTTGAGAGATAGCTTATAAACTGAAATAACAATTTATATTATAAACTGAAATGTTATGACCTACAACCACATATACATATATAAAAATAGTCCCACTGAACGTTTGACATGTTTAGATTATGCAGCTCAAATAATTTGTTATAAAATATTTTAAAGCTTAGTTTCATGTAATTAAGACAAAACTCTCAATTTTTACCACTTCTTCCCACACAAATGTATGTGTCCTTTACTATGACTCGAGCAGGCTTCCAGAATGAGGTGTCCAAAGGTGCTGCTTAGAAAAGATAAGTGAAGGGCTCAGTCAGTATTTCACAAATTATAGTAACACTCACACAGAGCAGAGTAACGAGGACACAGAGAAAGCTGTCTCAAGAAAAGCTAATAATTCTATTAATTAAGCTTTGCTCTTTAAAACCCAGTAGTATTTCTTCCAATATAAAACCTTCAATGTGAGAACCTTGAATTTTATGAAAAAATTGTAGTGCAAGGATTTCTTTAAACAGATTAAAATCAAAACTTAGGTCAAAGACATGGGAGAGAACCAATGTTCTAATTAAGATTGTTAATGAAGATCAGCTACTTTTGTAAAGTGGCATTTAAAATGTAAAGTGAGTACCAACACACAAAGATCACAACAGTTGGACTGTATAGTTTAAAATTTCTTACTGAACTTTTTGAAAATGACTATTTTGAACACATATAATGTGTATTTAAAAAAATGGTTCCAAATGAAGCACGCAAAAAAACTTGAAAATTTCTATGAAAAATTTAACAAATTTTTCAGTTTAACAAAAATAAATCTTTCAGCAATTATACCATAGTTTGAAAAGGGAATGTAAGTTAATCATTAGTGCTACAGGATTTTCTTATACATTTGTGAAGAACCCAAGCAATAGCAACTATTCTTAAAGCTCAAAAGTGATCACAGCTAACATCGGGTCAGACATGACTTACGTGCGAAGGTGAACCCAGAGTTAGTTCAAGAAATTTTCCAAAACATGAACTTTGACCTTGGCTTTGTGTCTTCAGAACTGAAGACCAAGAATTTCAATTGTTTGCCCAGATCTTACCCTAACAAAGGCTATGAAGTCACATCAAAGCAATTAAAGAGAACCACCACTGGAGAGTAAAAGCCTGATTGGGGTACCTGTCTTGGTCTTTGCCAGCAGAAGACAACAATGAGGAAAACGATGAAGACATTATTGTTACTTTCTTTAAAGCAAGACAGCACACATATGAAACACTAAACCCACTAATATATTAGAAAAAAAATTAACTAACATAATCCTACTTTTCATAAGTAAAATTAGAAATGATTTTTAAAATGTAGAAAAAAATTTTCACCCATATTACCAAGAGAAATGGTATCAAATTTCAATTTTAGAAACAAAGTAAATGATAGAATCATTTAATAAAAATTTAAGTCTCATATACAAAAGAACATTATTAACTTGATTTCTAAAACCAATCCCAATGTTTTTCTTTTTCAAAAACTACTCATGTACCTGACTGTTTCTTAAACTCAAACACCTCCAGTTTTGGAGTTTTAAAATCAGGTTTTTTCTTCTCATAGTTGTCTAATGTAATTGCAAAAAACAAACAACAAGTCTTCACATTTCCATGACTTCACTTTTCCATTTTATGTTCAGTGGTGCAGCAGCAAAAAAAAAAAAAAAAAGTGAAAGTAGAAAATTTATACAACAGCCATACAGAAGGCATTGCAATATTGCACCAATATCTTAAGATCTGGCAAGTTCTGCCAGTGTAGATCTAACATGTATCAGACATAGGCTCTACTTCAGGAAAAAATGGCATCAACTTGAATGAGCCATTCCCTGGATATTCTTGCTGAATTTTGTCAACTATGCTTGTCCTTTGAGTTCAAAGAGTTGAAAGGTGCGGCTAATCCTAAAACATTTACCAGAAATACTTTTAAACAGTTATTCTCGATCCATTCTGAACTTTGAGATTACTGTCCTTCATGCTAGTAGCTTTCAGTAAATAAAACAAAAGCTGAGGGCTTACATCCCCAGTGCCGCTAAGTATTTTGTACTAAATAAACAAGTAGATATGACCAGTTAAGATAATTCCATTCCTTACCTCTAAGTCAAAACTGAGCTCAAATTTTCCACAAGTCGCTACTTTCCATTCAATAACAGATGCAGCAGCTTTATTGAATGTAAAGAATGGGAGTTGCACTTACTTTTAAGGGGCCTTTATTTAGGAGTCTGGTATTACCTAAATTCTCTTTAAAAGTGCTTTCACGCTGCAGGGCCAGGGCTTGTCATATACCACTGCGATTCTCACTAAAAACAGGTAACATTAAACAGACTGCAAAGAAAAAATTTTCAACAAGACATACATCGATAAGGAACACTAACGTTTACTTTTGAAAGTAAAATATAAAATGTTAGTTTTCCTAAATCCATATGTTTCAGGAATATAAAGAGTTCAAATATTACTGAATCAGTATGGACTGAAGATAGGCTACTCTGATACCAAATGAGGACTCCAGTTATTTTAACTTTCTAAAAATGTTAATACATGAAAAGACGTTACATCTAAAATTCAACAAGTATGGCAAACTGTGTGTGCAAGTGCACTAGCTTAAAAATATAGAATCCTAACCACGCATAAAAGGGGATGTGCCTTATATAGTCATAAGATGTATGCAAGTATGGATATGCTTTCACTAACACAATGCAGATAAGAGAAGGCAGCTTAGAAATAGTGTTTTGAATATAAAAAGTTAATTTTGTAGAAAATTTATATTTTTGCATTTCAGCAAAAAAGCCATGCAAAAAGGTTGAGTTTTAAACCTAAACAGTAAAACCAAAAGGTCTAACGGACTGAAAATGCTGAAATAAATGTTGAAAAGATTTCAGATCGAGATAGAAACTGAAATTACATCAAGTGACACTTATCAGGTCTTCTCTTAGAAGATGCATGACTCCTACGCTGACATCTGAAAGAAATATTTAAAGCATAAAGTCAACTTCCCAGATAAGGGATCGTTCGATTAAACTGCTTCTGGAAGTAGTTTCAAGAGCTAGCACTTTGAATTAACTTATTGCATGAGTTTGAGGCCACTAAAAAGAAAAAAAAGGATGCTAGCACAGAATGAAACTTTTTTACGCTATTAGACCAATGGCTTTGATAGTAAAACTGGTGAGGTTTTGCTTTATGTTTTTTAATTAACTACTTTGTCACAAATTTTATGTTTGGCTTTTCTTGAGGAGAAAGAAAGTCATTGATTGCAGCGTCTGACCTCGTCCAGTATATATTCTGGAAAATGTAGGTTGCATACTTGTAAACCATCCAGCTTGCAGGGCATCCGTGGATACTCATCTTCCTTCCACTTGTTTTCGTCAGGATCAAAAGTGAGAATGGAATCGCTGTAATGACCGTTGTAGCAAAGGCCTCCAAGAACCATTATTTGTTTGTCCAGCACAGTCACACCATGGCCACTTCTTCCAATTGGCATAGATGCCAAGATGGTCCACTGATCAGTCTCTGGGTTGTACACTTCTGTGGAAGGGCAGCCCTGAGATTCAAAAGAGGCCCTCAAGATCACACAGACACCACCAAAGACATAAAGCTTGCCGTTGTAAGAAATCATCTTGTGAAAGCATCTTGCGTAATTCATTTTGCTCTTATTCTCCCAGCAGTTGGTAACTACTTGAGTTCTCCTGGTCCGTTGTTCTATGGTTCCTTCTTTACTGGGGTCGAACACGCACACTTGTTTGGAGGTGGAAGATGACGTGATTCCACCGGTGATGAACAACTTGTTATTGAGCACTGTCCCTTCATGTCCATATTTGTTAACTGGATAAGGATCCACAAATTCCCATTTATCATTGGTGATATCATATCTCTCTGTTGAATAGAAAGTCTCATCTCTGGTTCTGCCTGCTACAGCGTAAATAAACTTCCCAATAACACCAACTGCAAATTCTGAACGAGGTACAGACATGTCTGCCATCCGCAGCCAAGAGTTTTGTCTTGGGTCATACCTGAAAACTTTGGAAGAAGCATGGAATTCGCCATCTGGGCCCAGTTCTTCCCCACCCAACAAGAACACGAAGTTATTGACAATGGCAAGGCAGTCCGGGCGTAGAGGTACTTGGGGGCCCTCCAGTTCCCACCAGACTCTTGGTTTCTTCAAGAGAAGTATTTTACTGTTAACCATGCTATGTCCAATCATGCCTCGGAATACTGTAGTTTGGGGTTTGGCAGAGCGGATGCGGCTTGACTTCATATCTAACAAAGGCTGCTGGTGAACGTTCTGAAAGTAATGCAGTGCTTGGTCAACTTCATAGCGCAGCTGTCGGGAATATCTATAAAATTCTGATGTCTTAACCTAAGAATATAAGTAAAAGAATTTAATCAAAAGAAAGAACATTGATGGCAAACAAACATCAAAGCCCACTGATTCGTGTAAGATTTTAGGCATACTTTACTAAAACTGCTTTTCTTGTTAAGATCACAAGCTTTATTTTTAAAAAAGCTTTTATAATATGTTTTTGCAATCTGTATCTTTAATAATCTATGTAGCCCCCAGCTTTTAAAAGTAAACAAGTTAGTTTCCAAGTACAAGCTAAACTCCTCTAACAGAATGTATTAATCACCTATTTTATGTCAGGCCCTGGGCTACAAGTGGTGGCTAAGAGAACAAATAGAGGTTTCACAGTAGAGAAAACCATGACTATGGTTTTCTTAAAGAACAGCCATGATTAAATAATTTAGGGAATTAAGTTAGTGAGTTAGTAAAAAAATATACACAAAATTCTCAGGTTTTTTGACATAAAGATTTGGTCTGGTATCAACTTCTACAATAACAATTCAATTGACAAGAAAAAGGTCAATTTTTTTTCCTTTTTGTTTTTGGAGCTGGAACTACCAAATCAAGATGATTACTAAGATCTTATGAAGCACTTTTGAGTGCTGTGCTAATGCTATGGGGAGATTTAAAAAAAAAATAAGTATAAGATGTGGTTTGTCTCCTTAAAGAACTTAGAATATATTTCAGAAAATAAGAATACGCATTTACCAATAAGTAAATGAGTCAGTTGACAGTTAGGTGTGAGGCTGCACAGCGCATCTGTGAGTGCTGTAGAACTTTAGATAAAGAACATATCGAACTGGCTTGAAACACTCAAGGGACACTTTGTGAAAGAGGTAGGAAGTTGAAGACCAAGCAGGACAAGCCTGTATCATAATGAAAAGGATGAGATAAGAGGGTCTTAAAATTGGATGACAGAAATTAGATATTGTAGAGATAAAATCAACAGAAGTACATGACTGATTTGAAGTATGGATAGGGTAAAAAAGTGAGGACTCAAATGTGATTCGAGGATTTAGACTCGAGGTGATAGGGAGGATGGTGTTAATAACGGAAACAGAAGACGAAATGGTTTGAGAGGCATTCTAATTCACTAGTGATAAATTTGAATTGCTGGTAAGATGCTGAGGTGGAAAGCCTGTTGGAAATCTGAAATGACAGTTTGGGAGAAAGTCAAAACTAGACATATATACTTATGAACTTTTTGTCCTTCCCTTCCTTTTTTCTTCCCTCCTTCCTATCTTTCTCATTCACTCCCCATCTTAGCCACCCCCCCCCCGAAAGTGTTTGAAACAGAAAGCACCACAAATTTTTAAGTATTTTGATAAATGCATTTCAGTATAATTGGTTTCCTTTTTGTAATCCTAAACCTTTTATTTTATGCATTTAAAATCATTCTTCTGAGAAGGGATCCTTCTATGGGTTTCACCAGACTAGCAAAGGGGTAAACAGCACAAAAAAGGTTGAGAATTCCTTGCTTAACCAAGTAAAAGAGAGAATACTGACATTACTGCATTGGGTGCTTTAAGTGTAACATCTCGTGTGAAATTATTCCTCCCATGAGAGAGCAATAACCATCCCTGTTTTCCTGATGACAAGACCAAGGCTTAGAGTGTTAAGTCAACATGCCCAAATTGTTTGCACGACTAAAACTAGTAGAGCTGCAATCTATTGACCCAGGACAATCCTGCTCCAAAGCTCAATTTCCAACACAGCTTCCATTATTCTTTAGAAAACTCTCGTTTAAATGGCATACTCACTTATTAAAACATGATGAATTAGCCTAATGACCCCTTTCAAAGAAAAGGTAGTATAATTGTTCTAAATACAAAGAATCTACCATATGGATCATGATGAAAGGCCATCCAACCCAATTCTCCTTTGCAAAATAACTGAAAGAAATCATGGTAAATAATAACGGTAAACAAATAATAAAGAAAAATGTAAGATCTAAGGTCTTATCCTGAACTACTTTTACTTCACATATAAAATGTTAAAGAAAAAGGAAACAAACTGAGTTTCCATGTCTTATGAGAAACAATGGTATGCAGCCAATCAGGACATCATTGTTTATTAATATAGAATGATGTTCACAATATATTATTTTTAAAAAGCAAAATACTCTGGTATCACAATTAAATGAAATTTTTGGCATGATTGCTTGTGTTAATAATGATTATTTCTGGAATTTCACAAACATTTTTGCATTTTTTGTTTTTCATATATTGTATTTATAGTCTTGCCATTTTAAAAACGGGTCTCCCAAAACCATAAAAAAGATTTGATTAGTAAAAATTACCATTTTTTCATTTTCTATTCGTTCTTCTATGAATGGCCTAATTAATGGTGCCCCTCACCCATTTTTCTCATCCTTTTCTTATTGACTTTTTAAGAGCTAAAAGGCAATACCCTGGAAAACAAGAAACAAACCTCAAATATTTAAGTGCCTACTGTGTAGAGCCAGTGGCCTGAAAGCTACACATGTTTTGAAGTAATAGAATCTTGTCCAGCACAGTAATTAAGCAACCACATCAAGCAGCCCAGTATGGTGATTAAGAATCTGTTTTAGGACATATCCGACTTTGGCACTCACAAGCTGTGTGATCTTGGGCAAGTAACTCAACATCCTTTTAGCCAGTTTCTGCATCTCTATTACTGGGTAACAACAGCACCTGTATCTCATAACCCTAAGGTAGGAGACAAGCAAGATAATAATCTACATGAAAAAGACTTAGTATGACGCTGTCAGGTGGCAGTGTATGAAAAAATAATAGTAATTACTAGTTCTTATTACTGACCAGGGGATATCTGTGGAAGTGTCACTCAGCTTAAGTCAATGCATCTGATGATGTGCTTTCAGTCTCTGTAAAAATTCAGTCTTTCAGAAAGTAGAGGAGAAATTAAAGAAACTTACTTTGGACCTAATCCTCACCAGTAAAACATGATTGGTAATAAGCACGTAAAAGGAAGCTTGAGAGAAAGCTCTGGAGATCAAGAAAAGAAGGAAGAGGAATGCTGCACATATTGGATAGGTAGAAATCAAGTTTTCCAAAGGAAAATTAGAATCAATTCCAAGATCAGAAACTGTATAAAGAAGCTCGAGAAGACTTGGAGGCTCTCAAAAGCATAATGCTCACTGCATAATTGCAAACACACTGATAAGGGGACAAAGAGGGGAAAGTATCTAAAAATCTGATGTGCTGCACACAGAGCTTTCTGGAATTCAGATGTTAAAAAACCACTTACAACAGATGGTAAAAAGAAAGAAAACAGGCACATAAAACAAGTATTAGTGGAATGGAGCTGTAAGAATATTGTGAATGAGGCTAAAGCCCCAGGATGAACTGTGACTTTACAAAGTGCCAAATATTGAATAGCATTTTAGAGGCTAAAGAGGAAAAATTGAAGTGCCCCCCCATACGTTTAATGTAATATTAACAAAGACAAAGAGAAATAGCCTTACTCCTATTTTATTTCCATTCTCAGCTAAGAATGTTTTATTCTTTCCAATCTGAAGATCAAATACAATGACTAAGAAGAAACTTAAATCCAAGATAGCTAAGAGAAAAAAAAGAAAAACCAGCTAGATATTCTCACAGAGTTCAAGTCATTTGATCTCACAAATCACATCCTGGGATCCTGAGAGGCTTCACAGATAAGGCTGTGTAATTGCTTTCCGCAATCTGTGTGGAATCATGAAGAATGGGAAAGGACTAAAAGCCAGACAATTTCCCAACTACAAACTGGTTAGCCTGAGAATGATCCTGGATTGTTAAAAAATAGTTAGCATTTGCCAATAAGAAAGCACTACATACTACGAGGCAGCACAGATTCACCAAGTAATGCCAACACTGGCCATTTCTGGTTTAATTTTTGATGATATAATAGCACTGGTAGAGAATGAGAGACTCTATGACTTCAGCAGAGTAATCAACAAAGTCTAATCATAAATGAGAAATGCTGGGGGCCCATGAATCACCTGAAGTTGCAGCAATAATTGTGTTAATGTATTTGAGGGGTGAGAGTGAGGCGGTGGTAAGTCCACAGCTTTTGCCAGATGCTCCAGGGATCCACGAACTCCAAATGTCAAGCTTTAACTGACTCTATCCTCGATATAAACTAACGATGTGAAATGACAGCCTTAAGAGCTAATAAAAATCATGGACTGAATTAAAATAAGAGACAATCCTATGCTTTCCATTCAGGTGAAACCACAACCAAGACAGCGTTCAGTTCTGTCACTACATTCTAGACACTGACAAAATGGAACATATCTGGAAAAAAGGTGGCAACTGTTTTCAGGACCCGTAAGTGGAAGTTAGGGGGAAGATTTTAAGCCAATATAAGGAAAAGCTTTGTAATTAGAGCTGTCATGATAATGGATGTTCATCGCATTATCTTTAAGAGCACAAAGACTGGGAACTCAAGTATCTATCAATAAGATATCGGTTGAATAAACTCTAGTATATATCATATGTAGTAGTCACTAAAAAGAATGAGGTTAATCCATATGCACTAACACATTCAAAATGTCAAATGACAGAAACTGCAGAATAGTATATATACAATATTCTCAAAAACAATAAAAATGAAACTGCGTTTCTAGTTGGTCAGTTAGATGCGAGGGGAAAAACGTATACGTGGACAACACAGGTTACCAAACTCAGCTTCTGGGGGACTTGCCCTTTTTAGGTTCCATAAGGGTCTGTATTTAGCTTTTTTTACAGAGACTACAGTATAAAAACGTATGGGTACATATTTTCCCCAAGTCAAGGACTGTCTACTGCTGGAGTCAGTGAACATTCTATGGGAGGTAGTCCCAGGTGTGACCATTCTATCAGGAGCACTAGAGGGTGAATTCCAGCATCATAAGGACTAGGAAAATGACTAGTAATGACCTTCATCTGCCAACCCCTGCTCTTGCAGATCCCATCCAACAGAGCCACCGCTTAACTGCTTAGAGCCATTTTTCTATCTTTTCATTTTATACCCAATCTTTGGGTTCTTTGTCCCTCTTCTCCATCTACTCTGTTGCTCCTTTTGAAACCAAGGTTCCAAAAAGAATTTCCAAAACTCAATTTCAACTCTACTGTTCAAGTCCAAATCAAAGCTACCTATTTGCATGCAGTCTGTTCAACCTCTACAGCTCCTGACAGTGGAAGCTGTGCCTCTTGAGATCAACTAGTTATACCCTAAAAGACCTAACCGAAGAAACTGAGCTCCTACTGACTCTACCAGGTTCAGATGTTCAAGATCTACCCTGCCCTTTTCCCAGAGCTATTTACTGCTGCAATTTTCCTTTAAAACCACACAATATCAATAAGCATAACTAGCTTCTTCTTTCATTATAGAAATGGGAAATGAAAACCTGATAATCCTGGAAAAATTACAGATATATTCTGCTTAAAAACAAAAGGCAGAAGGCTGAAAAACCTATGTAAATAGAATGATTTAAAATGCATTAATGAAAAGAGCTGTCCAAGAATAAAAGTGTGGCTCACCTTTTCATAGAGAAATCATTTCTCTCATCATTCGCTCCTCATGTAACAGTTAAACTATCTATCTGTATATCGGGTGCTCTCAAAAGATAGATATGGGAAGAATGACATTCCTTTCATGTTCTGAACTACTTTCCTTATCTTTTCATATGATTAAAAAAGCTGTCTTGTTTTAAAAATTGTATTATGAAAAGCATTTTGTCTTATTCCGAATATAAAATGAAAGCATGTATTGCCTCTTAAAGTCATCTAAAATTTTAAAACTAGCCATTTCCTCCTTCAATCTTTTAATATAATGTAATAATGTGCATGTGCATATGCATGTAAAGAAAATATGAAAAATTTTGCATGTGGTTCCTGTAAACATATTGAGTCAAAGAAATAACAGCTAGCCATTACCACTGAGCAAAAGTTCCATGTTTCTCCCTTCACTGTCAAAATAGTATATAATCCATTTATTAAATTTTTAACCTTTAATTTGTAAATTTTGAGAATTAAAATGGAACTGGCAATATAATTAAAACAAGCATTTCCCACAGCTCACTACCTTTATTTGATTAAAAATCTGCAATTTTAAATATCTACTAAAATTGGCTACAGTCTAGAATTATTTTAGGCTTTCGGTCAGCCAATTGAAGATATTATCAGCTGTTTCACCTTTCAAAATGATTTGTAAATGCCCAATATACTAAACCAAAAAAAATCCAAAATGCCTCTTACTAGTTTATCCATGAGTGGGGGAGGGCAATACTGGGGGCAGAAATAACCCCAGAACTCAAGATCCCAGATCTTAGGCCGTGGACAAGCCTCTAGTTCGGAGATTTCCCTCTATGACAAGGAGTAAGTTGCATAAACAGACTTCTCTGGCCCTTCCCACATTCAAAAATACTAACCTAATTTTTGGAATGATGAGTATAAGGTATCATGGAGAAGAAAAACTGAGTCCTGCTGTCAGTTTTATCATCTCTTCTCCATGATCCAATCTTCTCAAAAGAAATATCCAGAAACAAAGCAGTTACTACCATGGGGCTGTAGTGAGAAAACAAATGATATCTTTGGGAACTATAGCTACATTTGATAAAATTTTGATATTCAGTAAAATTTGGAGCAGTCTTTATATGTTGTATTGCAAAAGCATCTACCCTGGTATGAGAAGTCTATTTATAAAACCATACTCAGAACTGAAGCTTATATTAATTTATGTGAAACAAAATTATCACAAAAAAATCTAGGTGCAAAATGCCTTTAATTAATCTCTTTGTCCTGAAAAACTGAGTTAATGACCAGAGATAAGGCTATTTAAAACATCAGTTCCTGCTAAGCACAAATCCTCTCAGTAATACTCTAATTGCAGTCAAATACCAAACTGGCAAAGACAAATTTTTAATAAGGATTTACCCATCCTCTCTTCTAGCAGGTCAGAGTTTAAAAACTTCAGAAGTCAAGCAACCAGAGTAAATGGGGGCAGGGGGGAGGCCCCTTGGGACAATATTCTTATAAAAGTTTCAGCACAATTTGGTTAATCCTCTATCCCTTCAACTTTTCTATAGAGTAAAAATATTTAATTCAAAAATATATGTGCTTATTAGAAAATCTAATTTCCTTCTAATTTTGGTGCAACAGTAATAGAGCACCACTGGAAATTAGAGTGCACAAACCTAAAAGGTAGAAAATAATTTTCAAAAAAACTTAAGAACCATCTCATTATCTGATTATACTAACATTTACACAATACAACTAAATTTTAGAATTCTTTTCTGTTTATGGAAATACTCTCATCCATGTAAATATTTTATCTATAAATATGGTAAGGCAGAAAGAAAGCCAAATTAAAGGTTTAACACATATAACATTTTCTGGGTAAATTTTAAATTTGAGAATCAAACCTTAAAGTCTAAAATCTTAATATTTTCCTTTGTTCCTTTCCTACTCCTAGCCTTTTCTCCATTTTCTGACTTCTCTGATCTTTTCCAATTTCCACTTATCATTTGCTTTCTTTTTTATAATTTATTAAAAAGGTTTTCTTCTTTTACAATATAGCTGTCCCCATTCCATATCTTCCTTTCCTTTTACTCCATAGTTAATTTCCAATTCTATGCTTTTGTTTTAATCACCCTTTTATTTAAAAGGAAAAATCAGCAAGTAAGACTAAAACTTCAAACTCCCATTTGCAATAGGTTCCTGCCAGCTTAATATACCCTCTGAGATAATCTTTCTCAGGGATTCTAATAGGAGTCCACACCCTAGATTACCAGCACTCCCCAGGAACCTCTGTGTACCGGAGCGAACGCAAGTCCAAGGCAGAAAATAAGTGTACTCTACATCTATACATAAAAGGCAGAAAACTTGAGAGAAAACACCTTGGGTGATTTTTAAAGAACTGCACCTGTTAATTATAATCATGCAAGTCCATGGGCTGGGGAGGCAAAAAAGAGACTGATGCAGAAAAAGACATAAGAACATTAACTGAGAGGACGCTTACCCCACTGACCTAGTTTCCAACAGAAAACCTGCTAATCTCTGTGCCTTCATGCCAAGGGGCAAGTGAGCTGATGTTAATTTAAGCAATTTCAAGTTTATAGCCGTACAAGTTCCAGTTAATATATGAAGGAGACTTTAAACCTTTTCAAAACAACTCAAGCTTATTAGAAATTCTAATCAAACATCACATTTAAATCCCAAGTTAAAAAATATTTTCATTGACAAATACAGCACTGCTTATCATGTATTCTAAAACTGTGAGAGGGGGAAATTTCTGATTTTTCTTCTAGATCTGTCTGGTTATAGCTTGGGTTTATTAGAAATAAATTTTCCAGTCTGTCACTAAACTGTGGTAACATTTCAGTTAATGGTTATTCCTAGACAGAAATTTTGGATCAGTCAAGTGCTAGATTAGTTAAAACACATTCCAAGGCATAAGTGGAGGAATTCTGGAGGGTAAGTGACACCTACATTTTGCACAGAAGCATCGTGGCCAAGGCAACTTCATTAGTGGGTTGTGCCTCAATTAACCAGAATATTACAATACTCAGAATCAATTTCCTTATGGGTCACAGTTATTGTTAATGGTATATAAATCAATAATGCTGAGAGAGAAAGTATTTGGAAGACTATCAGTGTTTTGTGAAGAGCAGTTCTGAGAGCTACTATGTTCGTAGTAAGATATCCAAGGTACATTTGGATGCTTAATTTGTAATATCTGAATTCTATCAGTTTCAAGGTTAAGTCCAGGACACTTTATCCCCGTTTTAAAGGTAGCTTTTAAGGCCACAAATTCTGCTCCTTAAGTAAAAGACATTTATTTTTTAAGTGTTAGCTTTTCAGAAGCATTAATTTTTACTCTGATTCTAGGATTTTCACTAGTAATAGTTATTTTTTAGGAGACTATCATTTTTATCTCAAAGTTTTAAATATCCTTTTTAAGCTTAATAAATGCAAAATAAATATTTACTTATTATTAATAAACTTATAAAATGGATATATAATTTGTCAAGTATCATGAAAGAGAATTAACATTTTCATTACTTCGCTTTCTAAAAGTTATAAAATCCAATTTGGGGGATATGGAGATTACATTTATCAAATCACACAAGGGAGCTTGACTATCATGAGCTAGCTTATAAAACAAAATATTTGGAATAAAGCAGAAAACATCTGTATAATCTGCTTCCTTAATAAACAGTCAACAAAAAATTAACTATAAAATCTTAAATACAAACTGAACAAATGTGTTTTTACCTTTAAAAAAGAGTCAGAATACATTTTTTTCCTTTTGTAAAACTGAAAGATTTTATGGTTATGAATAGTACAATTTATAACTTGGTACCCTGACTCTTATCTTATCCATATTTATGATACTGAAGATGCCCTGGGTTCAAGTTTTAAAATTCACTGTACTAAAGAATCAACATATGGCTATTTCAATGAATAATTTAACTAAAACTTTTGCTAAAAAGACCTTTTCTGCATAAAAAGTCAAGTATATTATGCATTTTGCCAAATATACATTTACTTCATAAAAAAGTAATTGTTTTTTAAAAACCAAAAGACCAAGAGAGCAAAGTTTAAACTATTTAAATCTTCACATCACTGGAATTCAGAAAGACAAATGTCAGGCCTTATCTCTGTTAACAGAGGCAAAGACCAACAGAGCTAGAAAAATACATGCCACAGACATTTGCTTAAGTAAAAACTGAAACCAAAGTCTAGTTTTAAAACTGGGAATCCACTACAGATAAGACAAATCCTAAGAACTCTTAAACAACTAAAGGGCATGATTCTTAAATTTTCAGCTTTCTTTGATTATATGGTGAAAATCCTAGAATTGTGCTTTCACATTTTTTCCCACATCTTACTTTTTTCAGTGCCATTAAATTTCTTAGGCTGTTTAGTTCATGCCAACACCTTAGAATTTTCACAACTCTATAACAACTTCTAAAACAGCCCAAGCTGGGCCACAGGGTTAACTGCCTGCTTCCTGCACCTCGGGGTCCTTTCTCTACTCTGGCGGCTATAACAGGAAGCCCTTGGACAGAGAGGCAAACAGACCTGGGTTCCAGTCCGGACAGTGCCAGTTGTTCTGGAATAAGGTTCCTAACCTCTCTGAGCCTGTTTTCATATCTATAAAATGGAGATAGCCTGTAGAGTCTACCTATGTGTAAAGTACTCGGTACATGGCCCAGCATACATAAAGTGCTCAGATAAGTACAATCACTGCCTCTAAGGAACTCAGTGAGGTAATCTGGAAGTCTTGGTCTCTTTTGTGATGGTCCACAGAATATTCAGTACAAAAGTTAAGACAGTCTTGTTTTCAGCTGGGGAGAAAATCCAGTAGAACACTACAGGAAAAGATATTGGAAATAAAAACCCCAAAGATTTCAGCATGGCTAGAGGCCATAATTCGGGTCCCTGCAATCAGTGGGGTCTATTCGTTGGGGAGGCAGAATGCCCCTTCCCGCACTATGAAGTCACTGCTCACTCAGATCTGAACGGTTACTACCAAAGGAAGAATTAAAATCACGGTTCCTTCACCAAGCTTTGTTCATTGGCTTTTCATGAGGCCAGGGAAAGGGTCCTGACAAAGAGATGCTATATACTCAAGTTATCTTCATCAGCCATTCCACAAGAATAACTAGGTAGGTAAGTTCATTTAACACTAAACTATACAGAACATTTCTAAAGGCTGGGAATCCAGAAGAGGGGTTAAAATGAGAAAGGCTGTTTATCGTATAAATACTCAGAGTTTCTAAGGGACAACTCACTCCTTAAATTTCTAGAGCAGCGCTGTGCAACAGAAATACAATCTGAGCCACAAATGCGAGCCAAAGATGTCATTTTACACTTTCTAGTAGCCACATTTTAAAAAGTAAAAGAATGAAATTGATTTGAATGTATTTTATTTAACCCACTATATCCAAATGTCATTTGAACATGTAACCAATATAAAATTAGTAATAAGGTAATTTATATCTATTTGGTCCTCACAAGCTTTGAAATCTCAATTCAGACTTGTCACATTTCAAGTATTTGATAACCACAAGTGGGTACCATATTGAACAGCGCAGCTCTAGAGTCACAGATACACTATTTTTGTATAGAATGATCAATCTTTCTTCTGCCTGAATCAATGCTTCCCTGAATAGCCTACTCCTTTTTTGGGTCTCAAATAAATGCTTGTTGCCTCTCAAAAAAAAATGAATAATCTTTTAATTTTGACACTTTAGCTAATTTTAATCCTAAAAGGCTCTAAATATTTTTTAAAAGGGAAATTTTATAAATATAAAGAAACAACACAGAATACTATGAATAAAATCATTTTTTGTGAATAAAATTCTTGATGATTTTAGTCATAGGATTGGGCTATTTAGCCTTATACAAAAACAATGGTAAATTGTAAGTTTGATCAGTTGCTAAATGGTTTTCCAAGACTTTCTCTGGCATCGCAACAATATTTTCCTGTAATTGTTCCTGAAAAAACATGATGCTAAAAAGTGGATGTTAACAGGAAATATAAGGAATAAAGGAACTAAGTTAACACCAACACAAGGAAATAATCTGATAAGTCCAGAATGTGGAATACACTTAAAAAAATCAGTGATCTGATCTGTCTCAAAAAAAAAAAAAAGGTGGGGGACTGTTTTAGATTAAGAAAGATTAGACAGACGTGATTACCAAAAGCAAAGCATAAACCATGACTGGATTCTAGGGCAATTTAGAGATAACTAGAAAAACTTGACTATGAACTAGCTATTAGATGATATTAGGATCTTATTGTTAATTTTCTTAATGGAATGATAGTCCTTATTCTGGAGAGGCATGTCAAGTATTTACGAATAAGATGTCATGATGTTTGCAACTTATTTTCAATGGTTCAGGAAAGAAAAAAATCTAAAGCAAATATGGTAAAATGTTATCAATCAAGGTGACAGTATATTCATTATATTACTCTCAACTTTTTGTATGTTTGCACATCCTCATCATAAACAAGAAATACATAAAGGCATACACACCCTCTACCTATCCAGCTAGCTAAAGCTAATGTGGCAGAACGATAACAACTATTAACCAACAAGATACGTTTAACGAGTGATCACTTTACTATTCTTTTAGCTTTTTTTTGTATGTTTAGAAAGTCTCATAATACAAAGCTTTAAAAAAATTAAAGTTAAAAAGTACTTATCAATAGCCCTTTTTTCTAGATTTCAGAAAATGGGATAATTATCACAAATCAAAACTACCTACCCTTATGCCCACAGGTTCTCGTACTAAAAAAGGACCAGCACTGATATAACAGGTCTTAGTTCTGTGCCCTTTCTGGCACCGAACACATATAATGGATATTAAAATGGCCTTGAGACCTGCAGTGTGCTGAGCACAGGAAAAATAGCTGGGCCTCATTCTCAAGGAGCTCAAAATAGTATGGTGTAAAATAGTACAAATTCTTATTTTTCAAGCAAAATTTCCATTTTAGTTTGGTTTCCGAAGTTTTATTTCTAGAGATCAGGTCTCAAATCTGACTCAGTGTTTCTCAACATTTAGAAAGCTGTAGATTCCTTTGATAAACATTAACGCAAAGACAAGAATCACTGACTACCTTCCATTTATCTTATCAGTATTATTAAAATCAAACTGAAAGATTTCTCTGTGGCCAGGGCCTTATCAAGTTTTCCTAAGAAATTAATTCAAGAAAGAAGCCATTTTCATTCTGATGAGAT
This sequence comes from Eonycteris spelaea, assembly GCA_003508835.1. NCBI lineage: Eukaryota > Metazoa > Chordata > Mammalia > Chiroptera > Pteropodidae > Eonycteris > Eonycteris spelaea. The sequence goes on along the minus strand of PUFA01000302.1, from coordinate 1,326,519 downwards.
TCACAATACCTGGCCAATGGGTAATAATCACCCCCTATGCTGTGTATGCAAACAATCCATCAGAAGATACAATCGATGTTTTCGTACCATTTACAAACCTACCCTACCCGATGGTATTAACTTTCAGCCCAGCTGCTGTCACTATTGACTACCCTAAACTGATAATTGGAATATAAAAAGGCTCTGCAGATCCGTACTTAAAAGTCATTCACTGCTATCAATTATCCATCTTATCGTCCCACTAGAGGGGAAATTTTATTTTCTATTTTACAAGTACTTCCATCTAGTTGGAGAGTTTTTGTTTTAGTAATAGAAAAGCGTTTGCATTCAATGTATAAAGACAAAACAGGATTCCCCGGGGAAATAGAGCAATAAAAACAGTAGAAGGAAAAAAATCAAAACAGACAAATGATTTACATAGTGTGGGGCTGATTATCACTGAACAAAAATAATTAAGAAATGTATTCTGTAGTTTCAATTATTTCTGCCTTATCAGTACATTCTGATAAAATCCCATAAAATTGAGTTCTCTATTAAATGTATAAGTTAATGGTATTTCACAGAATTTCAGAGGGGAAAAAAACATGTCAGGTTGCTGAGTGTTATTCGAAGGCGCAAATTTGTTTATTTTTCAGATGGTGTAAACACCCCTCCTTTGCAAATATTATATTTTTATCACCAGATCTAGTAACTAAAGGTGAAGAACTATTTAACATGAAGGGTGTCGACCAAAGCTTTAAGTGTGCTTTCTAGAAAGAAGAAAAGATGCAAGAGGTAAACAGAGCCCCAGAGGTAACCATGTGATTAGAAACCAATTAAGTTATGCAATTACTGAAACTGCTTTTTCTCCTTTGGGCAAGAAAGGATCACAAATGAGACTGATATAAAAATGAAAAATGATTACATGTAAAAAGGCCAATGCTGTTTTGGAAAAAGACTATTTTAAAGATAGCAGAACTGTTACATGGTAAAATGTTCAGAGATGTTTGATCAACGTAAATAGAGGATTTATAGTCTATTTGTTTAGAAATGCCAAAATGACAGGTTTAGACATAAACAGAGTTTTCATGGTTAAATTTAGTTAGTGTGCTCAAACAGGGGGGAAAACAGAACTAGGTAAGAGCAGAGAAGAAAGTCACCACTTGGGCCTCTTGGTTTTCAAGAGCTATTTTATGTTTCCTTACTACATTTTAGAGGACTATGAAACTATTAATGCTTATCATTCAGAACTATAAAATTCCTCAACTCTAATTTCAGAATGTGGTACTTAATTTTTTAAAAAGAGAACCAGCCTGACCAGTTCAGATTTAATTACTTTGTGAAAAGCTAAACCAAACTTCTAATATTTTAGGCTAAGTAAGTCTGCTTTCACAATTAAAAGTACTTTTAAAATCAAACTATTCCACTACCTACCTGGTTCATCTCTTGCCCAGAAAATGTGTTTTTAAAAAAGCTAAATGAACCTACAACAAATTAGACTTCTTATACATAAACTATTCTTATAAACTATTCATTCTTTTTGGCCCCTTACCCAGCCTAACAATCTTATTTATAAAGACATATTGCTTTAACTCAATGATGAATCCTGTCTATTGCTTTCAAATGCACTAACCTTCTCAAAAACACTGGATGGGGTCATCAAACAAAACCTGATGTTCTGAATGATGGTATCGGTATGTCTCCAGCGTCTTCTATCATGCCGCAGCCAAGACTGCACAGCCTCGTACAGCTCTATCTCTGGGAACCTGTTCAGATGATCATTATCCAAGTAAGACATGAGCTTCTCAAAGCTCAGATAAGACAGGAAGTCGGGCCTGGACATGAGCGGCACAAAATTGTCTAGCAGAAAGGAGTCCAGCTTCTCCCTGACTCCCTCGATGTTTACACCGAAATCATCTAAGAGTCTCATAATTTCTGCACAATTCCCTAAGCAGATTTTCGCTAATAGAAAAGAGCAGCAGAACTTCACCACTTCTATAAGTTGAACATACATGGCAGCCTGAAGAATCTCATGAACAGTATTCATACTCAGTTCTATAGTTCCATAGTACATAAACTGAAGAACGTGGCTGAAACCAGTAGCAGTTAGACCTTTCAAATGAATTTTGTCCTGATCTCGTTCCCTCATGTCTGCAGTAAACATAATTCTGAAGTAATCACTCTGGGTGGCCAAGAGTGCTTTATGGGCCTGGAACTGATGATCTTCAATAACCAGAGTGACATCAAGAAGCAATCCCTCCTCATACAGTGCCCTGAACCCAGCAGAGACACTGGTATCATGAATGGACGAACAGAATCCTTCCATGTCCCCTGCCATGAATCACCTGGAAAAAAAGTAATCAAAGAAAACTGTGTTAATCATTTCCATGCATTCTAAAGACATATTAACTTAGAGCTTAAACAATTTTTATAATTATCTCAATTCCACTGCCTAAGTCCTAAATGTACAATCCCCTTGGGAGAAGAGAACCTAAAGATTTGCAAGTTAATGCTTTTGGTTTACCTACCTGGGGAGAAAATCTATTAAATATCTATCAATAAATTGTTAACTTACAAACGTTATGTGCCTATCTCAATGATTTTCCACTGTTCACCAAATATATCTAAACACGTCCCCAAATTATCAACACAAAAAGGATTTTTCAAATACTAAATTATGAAAAACAAAAAAGAAATGAAACCAAAAGTACACTGTTGACCTTGAAAGCTCCTAGAAATGTACTCAAATGAAAGAATCAGATAAATATGCCAAGTTGTACACACAGGTTTTTCTTTCTAGCCTTATTTAAAATAAAAAAATTAGAAAGTATTCAAAAGCCCAATAGATTATTAACTAAATATGGTGCAGTCCTATAATGGATTACTATAACAACTAAAAATGATGGCAGCAATCTACCTATTCTGACAAAGGATATCTATTAGGTATTGTTATATTTTTTTTAAAAAAGCAAGCAACTACAGTATATGCAGTTTATTTTCAAAAATTAAATAAACATAAATATGTTTAGATAAGAAAAAGTCTGGAGAAATATATACCAAAAAATGATGTCCCTGGGTAGTGGGATTTCAAGAAATTTTGAGGTTTATTGTTCCCATTTTACTTAGTAACCTTATTTTAAAAAATGATCATGTACTGCTTACATAGTTAAAATATAAGAATGTAATTTTGAAAGAAAATTAAACATTTTTGCATATCTGAGAAATGAAGCCAAGATAGTGAAATTATAATTAGATCTCTTAAGTAAAGCAGAATAAACTAATTCAGTCCATGTTTATGAAGTAATTTTCTCCTTTTCATACAACTCCATCCTGGGCCATATATTCTCTCAATTCTCATCCTCACACAGCTCTGAGCTTCCTCCCCAACAACCCATCCTCCCATCCCTGAATTGTCCCAACCCTTTCCACTGTTCCCAGTGGAACCTTGAGCTTCAGTGTAAACAGATTCCCATACAGGTTCATGCTAGTCAGAAAGTTTTCTTAGCAGTCTGATTTAAATAAGAAAAATATTCTTCGATATTCTTCAGAGAACAAAATACTCTTCTATTGCTTATATACCTACATTCTAAAGCTTATCGTTCTACTGCTCTTTTTCTAAAACATGGCCTTTCACTCAGATAAAACTCCATCATCTGTTTCTCCTTGTCACTTGGGATATGCACACATCCTGATCAATCTCCCACATTCCCTGACAACTTCTGGCACCTAGCTAAGTGTCATCTTCTCTACCTCTTCAGTGCTCACCTAAGATCACTCATCCAAAAAGCAAGAATCAAAGTTCCCTGCCCTCAACCCATATAACCTCCCCCTTTACTCCATTTTCAAACTGTATTTCCAACCCTGTTGGCCCTCGCCACAATCCAGAAGTGGTCTACATTTGAAATCTTAACTGTCATGTTGCCCTCTCTGGCTTAACCTTTTCCTCTTTTCACTTGGTCCATCATTCTCCAAACTTTACCTCTGTCCTTCTCCAGCTTAGACCTTCTGGTATGAGACTCAATTTCCCAAGCTCTTTCCTTTCCTTGGCTGGGTGTTTGGATGGACCATGAGCCTTCTGGTAAAGCAACTGGCACCACTGCCACCTGCCTGAACTCCTTCCTCAGAGAAGCTGTCACTGTCAATCTCACCACTATTATCAATGCCTCCTCCTTTAGTGACTAAAAGAAGAGCATCTCTATGTGCCAGGCACTATGTTAGGTATGGAGGTGTGTGCCTTTCAGGAATCTCCTCTGTACCCTGGATTTGGCAGAGCCTTCAGTTGCTGAGGGTGAAAAGGCAGCTTCCACCGACATGCTAAAGGCACCACTTCTCCACTCCTGTAAGTAGGCTATCACTAAATTCTACTACTTTGTTTCATCACTATGTTGCCTATGACATCCTATACTTAATTTCTTGACATATTAATTGATGTAAGTGAGTATTTATCCCAGGCTGGGGTCATCTCAAAAAAACAAACAAACAACAACAAAAAAACAATACCTTCATTAATTTAAAAAAAAAAAGTCTGAAAGGATAATATATCAAAATGTTAAAAACGGTTGCCTTGGGATGGTAGAATATGAGGCAGGTTTTTTTTTTTTTTTTTGCTAATCTGTTTAATCAATCTAGAATTAAAGTATATTATTTTTTTAAGTTGTTTTAAAAAACCTAAAAAAATTTTTTTAAAAAACCACCCTAACTGCCAAATTCAATGGTTAACATCCTAGTCCCAATTTCTCAGACCCTTCTTCGTGACATACTCCCTTGGCTCTTCACTCTCTCAGCTTTATGACACTATTTTCCTGATTCTCTTCCTACTCCCGGGCTGCTTATTTCTCATTCTCCTTCCTGGGCTCATTTTTCTCAAGCTAAACACTGGTGTTCTCCAGGAATTCTGTTCTTGCACCTTTTCTTTTCTCATCTGTGTCTCTCTACCTGGTCACTCTCATCTAAATCCATAGTTTTCACTAACACCCACCTTTACCATTACCTTGACAATCTGTCCAGATCTCTGCCCTTACACCAGTACTCTATACAGTGTATTGCCTGTCTGACACTTCTGGGTGCCCCACAGGGATCTCAAAATCATCATCTAGACAGAATTGTAATTTTACCCTCCTCTCCCCCAATCAGTTATTTCTTTTTGTGTTTGTCTTATCAAGAGGCTTTCTAAGTGCCTCTTTTTCCCAATTTGTCCCTAACTTACCTTTAAGTCTTAATGACTGTACCATATCGAATGTTCACTTACCTAAGACAGCAAAGTATGCACTAGATGAAATTAATATCAAATTTTTTTATTAGTACTCCATTAATCCAAAAGCTATATACTTTCATTTTTGGAAAGGCAGAGCACAAGAAAGCTGTCTATAATTTGGAAAATAGATATAACATGTTTTAGACACTGTAATCAATGCTTGGCAGAACTACTTTACTAACACACTCAAGGTTAAAGCAAGCTATCAGGTTTTTTTCTTGCATTATTTTTAAAGGTAAAATTAATGAGCTTAGGGTGATATGAGGCATATGTACACAAACGCATAGTGGGAACAAAAGGAACATCATACAGTGTGGTGTCTGAATAACCAAACATTCTATTTAGTAGAGGGCTATCGACATCACAATAATTATCAATTTTCAAAATAAAAAAATGTAACAAATTAAACTGGATGGAAAATCTGATATTTCATTATCTTTCTGAGGATCAATATGGACACCAATTATCCCTCTGACTCGTCAAGATGTACTGGTCACATTTCCTGGAGGTTTAACAATAGAAGGCTGCACATATACTTGAGAGTTCATAAACTTGAGAGTAGACTGCTTTGTTTCATTAATGTTATTTTGACAGTGCCTAAAATACTATATATGTCACTTCTTATCAAAGTAACCCTCTCTGTTCAACAATTATCACTATCTGAATAAAGTCTCAAACAGCTAATATTCACTTTTCTTAAAACATTCCATCTAAAGGAATATTTTTAAAAAGAGATACTATGCTTTCTCAAAAAGAAAAAAAAAAGCAATCTAGGCTCTAGATACCTACTATGGTGGAAACATCACAGAGCAAAGCAGCAAGAAGAAAAAAGAGGATTAGTAAGCTGTGTCAAAAGACAGCACCACCTCTCCTCTGGGTGCCCACAGCCCACTAAGGGAGATTCCCAGCAAGCAGGCTTCTGCTCTGTAATCCTGTCCCCAGTCACGTATGGTCAGATCCATGTGGGAAATATGAACCAAGATGAACATTCTTTTGTCAAGAATGTAGAGGAGAGAAAGGAAGGGAAAAAGAGAGATATGCACTGACTGTGCATGACTGGACCTGGAACATATCAAACAGCAACTGTGGGAACCAACTTCTGTCTGCTATATAGGCTAAGAATCAGAGAAAGCCAGTCAACTGAGAAGGAAAAATAAAACCAAGTCGAAAGGACAGGGAGTGCTCCCTAACACCTTCGTTTTTCCAGTTCTTAGGTCCAGCTCTATTTCTGCCCTTGGGTTCTGAGAGAAATCCTTACATTCTTAGAATAAAATCTCCTTTTTTTACTACCTTCAGTGGGTTTTCCCTACATATAACCAAGGTGCCTACCTAACAGAGTTTTATAACTAGCTATACTTTGATTAAATTACCAAAACTTTTTTTTGGTCTTTTCTCTGCATCTGTAAAATGAGAGCATTCAACATGATGATCTCTAAAAATTTTTAACTTAATAAAATTCTCATTTATTCTATATTTTACAGATGTGCAATGCACTTGTATAGATATGCGGAGTAAATAAACTATAGCTATTTTTTCAAGTCTTAGCAATGCATTTGTGAAATTTATCAAGTCTGATGTAAACTGACTTCTAAAACTAATCTGTGCTAGCCGGGACATACACAGTAATAACTTCTTTTCTACACTAAAGTTTGGTGCAACTGTAAGATTAACAGCTTTAGAGCAACAACAGTATTTTACACTTTCACGGGAAGAATGTGTAATTAAAAAGTGATAAAATACTCAGTGATTAACTAACCAACATGGTATGTCTGTAAATGGAAATAGTGGGTTAAGAGTACAGGTCTGAAGTTAGGTACCTATATTTGAATCCCAGTTCTACCTCCTATTAGCTCTGTGACCTTGGGGGAAGCTACTTAGCCTGTGTTCTACTGTCCTCATCTGTAAAAAGGGAATAATAGTATTAATAGAACCTACTTTATAGGTTACTGTGAGAATTAAATGAGTTAATACATGTAATAAAGACTTAGAATAGTATATAGCCCATAAGTACACCATAACATTAGGGCTTATTATTACACCACTTTACATGGTGTCACTGGAACCAATATAATGAACCTAACCCATTAACAGTTCAGTTAACTCTGGAGAAACCCTTCCTGCTCGCAATAGCACTTTGAAGTCCAGCTCAACTTCCTAGTAAAGTTTCTAAGGACCCAGGTTGACTATAACTAGACGGATGAAGACACTAAAGTCTACAGGTGAAATTTCTCTTTAAGGTCGTACAACTTTTTAGAAAGAAAGACTAGAATCTGACTTGAAAAAAATACAATAGTATGGTTAGAAAGAGCAAAACCTTTAAAATAAGAGAACTTAACTAGTATTTAGCACCTATTTGACATGGAGAAATTTAGTTAACTTCCTGACCTGTTTCCATCCATATATTAAGAAAAATAATCATCATCTTATTGAATTGGGGTGGAAATTAAATGAATTAATGTAAGTTAAATGTCTAGCCCAGAGCAAGGCACCTCACCAGAGGTCGATCAATGCTGGTTTTCCTTGTCCAACTCTTGCCTAATGCTCCTTATAATCCACAAGACCATGGGAACTTGACACCCCTCCAACACCTCTCTATAGGCCCCACACCTGCCTATAGTTTATTATAATGCAAGCCTATAACAGATCAGGAGATGTACTGGTAGTCAAAACATGACCTCATTTTGCAATGACATTGTTTTCCATTTTTTTCTCATCACACAAGTATAATTTTCTGGCTTTTCTGGACTCCTTAGGCTTTTCTGCCCTAACCAGAGTAGCTACTCTCCTCTATATCTGTGCTGTTCGATATGGAAGTCACCAGCCTTGGGGCTATTGAGCACTTGAAATGTGGCTAGACCAAATTGAAATGTGCTGTAAGTATAAAATGGACACCAGATTTTGAAGACTTAGAACAATAAAAAAATGTAAAATATCTCATTATTCAAATTTATACTGAATACATCTTGAAATAATATTTTGGATATACTGGGTTATATAAAACATATTAAAATTAACCTCACCTGTTTTTTACTTTTTTTAAACTGTGGCTATGAGAAAACTTAAAACTACATATGTGGCTTGCATTTTATTCTGTTGAACAGCATAGATCTAGAACATCAATGTTTAAGACATCAAACAACCAAACTTATAAAAGAATACATGAAAGAAAAATCAACTTGTCTACTATCCATACCCTGGAAGCTACAAAGAAAAAAAAGTGAAGCTTAAAACAACACAACACACACATATAAGCAAATAAAAACTAGAAAAAGTATAATACAAAAATATATAAAACCTCATGCATAAGAATTCTCTAAATAATTATAGTAACAAAGAATTAATGATTATAAAAAGTAATCATTGTAAAATGAAAGAAAACCAAAAAAGAACTATAAATCAGTGAGGACTGGGGGAAAATCCATTAAGGAACTTTGAGAGAAGATATTAAATGACATACAAAATGTTCAAGGTACAGAAATTCTGTATATCTACTTTTCAAAATACCAGATTAAGAAAAATCACTGTTTATAAACTTGTACATGTATACATTCTATATTTGGCCTTCGAAATTTGAAATGGTAGGTTTTTTCAAAAGGGGAACCAACTCAAACTAAATGACAAGGCATACTTATATTACTAGGAAAGAAATACTGAAGAGTTTGTCTTTTTCATGAACTTGGCACTGACTAAAGAAAAAAAGAGTCTTGCATTTTCTGTGTATAAGAACAATTACTACAGTGATTCTCAAAGTGTGGTCCAGGGACAACTGGGGTTCTCTTCTCCTAAAAGGACCTCGCAAGGTCAAAACTATTTCCATAGTCATAATTTTACAAGCTATTTATTTATTTCACTTATTCTCATTTTTTTCCAGAGGCTACATGTGTGATACCTTAACAGACTGAATGCAGAAGCAGATAAGCCCATTGTCTTTCATTAAGCCAGACATTAAAGAGATTTGCAAAAATGTAAAAACAATGCCACTCTTCTCACCAAGTTTTTCATTCTTTTGGAAGTTATTTTTCAAGAAAAAGATTAACGTGTAATGAGTTTTTAAAAATGAATTACAAATTTTTTTTAATTTCCCAGTTTAAATTTCTATTATGAGAGATATAAATAGATACAACCTCTAAAAACAAAAACTCCTTGGAATATCAATAATTTTTAAGCGCATAACAAGGTCCTGAGACCAAAAGTTTTGAATACCACTCATGGTACAATGATAAGAGATAAATGACAACACACATATACACCGAACTACCTCTGCCCTGGAAGACTATTACTGCTATTTATATCAAGAAATTTCTAACCGTTCAAATTCTTTGGTAACCAGTAAAGAAAGAAATCTGATGGGGGTAAAATTGGACAGGAAACTAAAGGCAAGGAAATTAAATGCTTCCTTTCAGTTTTAGAAGGCTGCCATTCTGATTTGAAGGCAAAATTCTAGGCAATTAAATAGATGTTTCAAAATTAACTACCCTCTATGTTTATGCCATAAGCAATAATTTAATGCTTTCGCAGTCTCCCACAGCTGCTTGAAAATTCATATAAAACCCTAAATTATTCAGTACAAAATCTAAATTCTCAGATTGTTATACTTATTGCCAATGAAAAATTTAAATTATTTCATGATACCTGTATCCTCAAACTGTTAGCCTACTTGAGTTGATGCCTATGCAAAAAATGCCATACTTGCATACTAAAAAGAAAATGCAAGGCTTACTATAAATAAAAATAGAATTAATTTCTGAGTCATAAAATTTCTCACAATTTCTGTAACCCATAAAGTAAAAATTTTAGATTCAACAATCTCAAAGTAGCTAATTCCTCAATCCAAAAGGAAAGAAAAATTTGAAAACAGACTAACTTTATTAGCTCTATTAGCAGTCATTTTACCCTCAGATACACTACTCAACTTCAGAAATAGCTTAGTATGGGAGGAAAGGCTGTGTAAGTTAACTTAAATTTGCTTAATACTGGAAATTCTTCCTTGTCCATCAAAATGTTTTTATAATTCAGTACCAAATTGCAAATGACCATTTAAGCTTTTAGGAAGGCTCTGGGTCCTCCAGGCTCCAGGTTGGCAACTATTATCTAAATTACTTCACTTTTCAGGTATGTTCAGCATTTAGCCATCCTATAATACACAAATCCTTGTAAGAAAAAAAAAAGACACTCCTGCTTCAATGCTATTTTTTCATAAGATTTTAATTTAATGCTCCTCTGCTCATTCCTCACTACGAGTAGAAGTAATCCAAGGGTGATGTCATGGAAAACAGCTTCCCTAGCCTTCAGAGATTGGATCCAGTGAGAATTCTAGGAAGAACCTCTATTGGGGAATAAAACCCCAAATCTTCTAAGTTATAACCTAACCTGAAATCATCGAAACTGTAATTTTATCATTTTAGTTCTCCACAAGAATTAAATCTTTTGGAAGGTCTTGATGTTATGACATGGATTTCCTGCAAATTTTTAAATGATGCAGAATCATTAACAAAATTCAATAAACCTTATCAGGGACAACGAATAAATTTCCTATCTCTTCTTACTTGCTTCAATGTTTCAGCCAGATGAGCTGTACAGGTCTTATGCTAAAAAGAAAATCTGAGGAAATAATCTTGCTTTTTCTAGTTTCTTTATTCCACTTTTGGACCCGCTACTATACAACATATACCCACGGCAAAGATGAACCATGAGGGTCCCTTCAATGATTTCTAAAACATCATTAATTATCTCCTCCTTGTTCAACCTGCCCCAGACACACTGCCCTCTTTGCTGTTTCTTGAAAACTAGCCACACGTCCACCTTAAGGCCTCTGCACTTAGCGTTCCCTCTGCCTGGATCACTCCAACCCCAGAAATATATGGCTTCCTTAAGGTCTTCATTCCAGTGTCATCTCAATGAAGCCTTCCTCAAACCCCCTCTTTAAAATCAAAAACCCCACACACGCCCCATCCACTTTCTTGTTCTACTTAGTATTTTCTCCTTAATATATTAAATAGAAATATAGGGGTCTTTTCCTTATTTAGTTTACTTTTTTGTTTGGAGGGGGGTTGGGTTCTGTTTCACTGATTTTTGTGAACCTAGAAAAAAAATAGCACTTGGCATATAACAAGTGCTTAAGAAACACTGTTGGATGACTAGATAAATTTAATCCTCACAATCCTTTTGGTTCTGTAACCATCCCTGATTTAAAGATGAGAAAAATCAAAGCTCAGAGGTTAAGTAAATTGCTTGAGGCTGTGATTTTTAATAAGTGATAGAGTTAGGGTCTGCCTGACTTCAGAGCCTTTGCGTTTAACCAACTATCCTATAATGCTTCACCAAGGCATCTTTCATTTCTCTTCAATAAAAAATCCCACAGGAGGTACAGCATTCCAATTCAGCTGAAATACATGCAAGTAAATTAATCCCACCCCTCATAAGCTAAAGACTCATTCTCCTCACAGTTAAAAGTTATTCACTCTCAAAATATTTTCAATGAGAAATGGCAACCTTGATAATGGGCCAGCTACGTAATTTTTGGGGTCCAGGGCAAAATGAAAATGTGGGGCCCCTTGTTCAAAAGCAGGAAAAAAGTGTCATTAAAGGTATTAAAACGTAAAGCTTTCTCTTTTCTTCTGAGGTCTTTCTTGACTTGTCACGATTTTTTTTAATTTGCTGTTTAATTGTTCTAAATAAAGAAAAATTTAAGTTTAAATTATTAGTATGAATTTTACCACTCACCTTTATGTTATACGATGCCAGTTTTACACGCAGATTATTAAACCCAGTTCGGAGCCCATCTGAACACCTAGGAAGCCCTGGTTCCAAGATATTAGCCCCATATAACCCTAATCAAGGCAGAGAGATCAAACCTTAAAATTCCCAAGACAGCAGTGATTTGTTTTATTGGGAATTTTACCTTCAGGATAAGCGGTAAGTAAAACTTGCCAAAATTTTACCTCAGGACATGTCCAATGTATAGAAGCTAGCATGTTATAGTAGGCTCTTCTTTTGCTAATTTAATCCTGCCCGCCTTATATCATTCTGCCTTTTTACAAAACACAAAAGCATACTCTGAAAGATAACTGGTATTTGATTATAAATTTAACATCTCAAAAAAACTCAGAAAACCATTTGTTAGCTAAAAATAACATACTAAAAAAATGCTCTTTCACTTTTTTGTGGACCATTTTTAAAGCCAAACCATATTACATTTTTGATGTGTCGAGTAATGATCCCATACTGATTTGTTACACATATATATCATGAATTCTACAAGTCCATTTTCAAACCACAAATATTTACTATCCTATTATCCCTCCAAGTTAATCAGCAATCAAGAGTGCAAATTAACATCCTTTACCACTGAAAAACTGACTCTAAGCAAATAAATGTGATTTAAAAAAAGAATTACATAAATATTACATCGTCAAAAAGTTGAAATTTTCTATACATTTCTAGATCTATTAGAAAATACAGAAATCTGAATGATTTATAAGCTCTTCAAAAACAATTTCACATTAGTAGAAATACTGAAGCATCCTGTTCCCTAGATATGAAAACAGGCATTAAAATTAAGGTATCTATCTTAACAGCATTTTCTGAATTACGATTTAATCAGATTAACAAAAGAAAAAACAAATTCGGAAAATATAAAAGACTGAACAAACATAAGGTGTTAAATAAATATTGCGAGTAAGAAAAAGGGCATATGAGGCCTAGAAAATTGAAAAACAAAGCACTACAGTAACGTTAAATTTGAATTAAACAATACCGTTATTTAAATAAGCAGTTAGCATTTCGTAGGAAGAAGGCCAAGCAATGTGACTATTATATATCTAGTCGATTTTTCACAGCACTGCTTCAATATTCCGGACTTATTACTTATACTCATAATATAGAAATAAAGAGGCAGCAACAGTTAGCCCCTACAACATTAACCACTCTGGCAAAGGTTACTTCAAAAATTGCCTTGCATTTTCACAACACTTCACAGCTATAGATTATGTTCATATATATGGCTTCATACAATCCTCACTATCCTGTGATGTGGCTATTACTGACTAGATTCCACAGATAAGAAACCGAGGCTCGCTAAGCGATTTTCTCAGTCACCCAGTCGAACCCAGACCTTCTGATTCCACGTTTTATGCCTCGCATTTCGCATAGTTCTATTTCAAGCATAAATAGAAATTTTTAAAGGAAAGGAACGAGTTAGGGAGAAAATAATCATGGTACCTGCGGCTGTGTGCTGCAAAAAATGGCTGAATTATGCTTCTTCCTTTTTTTTTCCTCCTAGAAAAAAATTAAATTTCAAACGATTTAAGTAAACTCAAAGATAAATGAGGTCCCGGCGTCTACTAAAGGTTTTTGACTCGGGTCTGTACAGAAAGGGCTACCGAACTGGTGCCGACCGCGGAGCCGCGGCCGAAGCCCGGGCTCCCACAGGCCGGAGAACCAGGGGCGGCTACGCACCTCGGGGGTCTGTCCAGCCTCTAGTGGACGGCAGTCCGCATCAGGAAGAAGCGGGCCGGCAGCCGGGCGGTGGGCGGTCGGGCGCCGGGACGGCACTCGGCAGGCTTCTCCAACGAGCGTCTAGAAGGGGCCGCTCCCGGGCCGGGCCAGGGCGCTCCGGCGGGGGGCGAGTCTGCGCGCCTGCGATCCCCTCAGAACCAGTCCTGGGAAAGAAGACAGCGCTGAGTCGCGAGTCAAGACAGTCGGGCTCGGCGGGAGGCGGCGCGGCGTCGGGCCGGACCCGGCCTTGCCAACACCAGGGGCCTCACAGCGCCTGGCGGGGCTTGGCG
>PUFA01000302.1:665000-707500 GCA_003508835.1 Eonycteris spelaea | reverse complement strand
CTGTATTTTTCTCTTTTACTTCTTAGTATATTAATTGTGACATAAGCCACATATTTATAAAACCCCTTTGGACCCAGTTTTCCTGAGGAATTCCAAAAATAATGTCCATAATTGGTTGTGTCATGATGCAGAGATTTTCTTATGCTCACGTGGAGCAGGGAGCGTGTGACTGGCGATGCTGACCTTCAGCATGTGGCTGGCTGTGGGTCCCTTTGGAGGCCTGCACATATCCGGGAAATGGAGTGGGGTGACTTGTAGTGTATAAAGAATCCATGTTAAACTTGTTTTTCCTTCTTTGCACACACACAAAAATGCTTGTTAATTTTGGAATGGATTTGCCTTCCTCGAAGATAAATGTAATAACCACCAAGCATAATGTCATTAAGCCAGAGACGAATTGGAGCTACCTTTTATTAAAAGTGCAAGGAGGGCAGGGTGAAGGATTGCTGAAAATATTTGCTCCACCAAAATAGACACCCCTTCAGCATCACGGACAGCAAATCCATGGTGCCCAATGGAGACTGATAAAGGATCTCTTCTTTAGGAATGCACAGAACTCAGTTAGTAATTAAATCTGGTAAATTAGAGGTGAAGCAGCCTCCTACCCCATTGTCCCCCGCCCACCCTCTTTCACCTTCTCAGTATAGCAGCACGCCCGAGCTATGCTGTGCAGGTGGATCTCGGTGTTTGAGTACAAAACCCATTGCATGGGTTTTACAGCCAGGCAGTGATGTTCAGTAACTGTCTCCTGTCTACTGCAACTATTTGGTGTTCAATAACCCTCAAAATTTCTCATTTCTTACCTGTGGTGATGCGGGCTGATAGTTTTTAGTTGATAGTTTGCAATATGCAGTAGGCTCACAGGTACATTAGTTCAAAATAGTTTAAACTCGAAGCACTATCGGAATTATTGTTTATTTCCTTGCCTCTGCATTTATATTTAGAACATTTAAAAAGAATAAATTGGGTTTCTTTTTTGTAAAGACTCTTAACAGCATAATTATAAGTGGTACAAAAGGCATGCAAAGAAGCAATAGATATCCATCCCACCCATTCAGCAACGCAGGCAGCGCGATCCACGCTGCCCAGCGGTGCTTGAAGAAGGATCACTTCTTTAGGAATCTGTAGAACTCATCCTAAATCTTATTAAGACAAAACAAAAGAACATCTTGAGAATTAGTATTTCTTACTGCTTCACGCCATTTCTTTTTTCTTCACAGCATTTAAGCTAAGCATAAATGAACAGCACGGACACCAATTGCATTTTTTAAACGTAGTATTCTAAAACCAAGGCCCATGGATGGAGGGTTGGTATGTTTTTATTGCTGAATGGCTGATTTTTATTAGTTATGAATATCAAGGTGATTTGATTGAGTCAGGTGTAAGATTTGGTGCTATGCCATGGTGTGTTCTCACAGGAAAACTAAGAAACAAGGGATCTGGTGATGGTTGGAGGAGAGTCTCATTGTAAGTAAATTTATTATCAAACAAATGTAAGTGGATAACAGATCAAGTCCAGTACCCTAAAACATGACAGCCACATTTTCTACACAAGCAGTTTCTCATGGTTTAAATGTTAGCTGTTATAAAGGAGTTCTAATAAGCAAATCGGATCAGATACAGCCTTACATGCTACCTGAGTCTTATCCTTTTTGGAATAAGCAATATTTACTTGTGTTCTCTGTATTTATCACAACACCTCTTTATCTTTGATCTCATTTAATCTTAAACCTTAGGGAATGGACCATGTTTGGGGAGGCTGAGAACGAGAGCATGATTGCGAGGTGCTAACAGGGGACCCACACCAAATTCTGTAGTGCCCTGACCACAGAGTACAGTGTCGACTGCAGAAGACTGACCCCAGAGCCACGTGCAAGATCTGAGCTTGGGCCATGTCATTCTCCGCACATGCATAGTCACCCTCTTGATCTCTTGGTCAGAGGTGGAGGCAGTTATAGCCACAGCCCTTGCCTGTTCTTTCCTTATGTTCTGAAAGCTTGACATTCAGTTATATTGATTTTTCAGACCAGCCACTGCTAGGCTCACGATGGACTGTGAGGTTTGGACTCAAACACCAATTTCAGAGCTCCTGTCTAGTTGCTTACCAGCTCTGTAACTCGGACTAGTTACTGAACTTCTCCAAGCCACAGTCTCACAGCTTATAAAATGACATTAGTAATGGCACCTGCCACATAAGGTGGGCAGGAGAATTATATGGGATGATGCTTTTCAGGTGCTTAGAAAGCACACAGAGAACACTCGGTACTAACACTTGTTATTCCAATATGGCATAATGGTAGATGAACATTGTTCTTTTGTGTGCTCAGAACCCCCAGAGATTCCGACCTGGGCCGGGGCCTTGCTGCCCCTGTCTTTCTGAAGCGTCCATCTGAAAGTGTTCGTCATCTGGCTGCTCTCCCTGTCCCATCCCCTCAGGAGGATGTCAAAGTGTGCCGTGCTGCTCTGTGGCCCTTCCTGCAGTCACCGGTATGGGAGTTTGCTTTTCAGTGTTACCACATAGGTTCTCACAGTCACCCTTAGGAAAGGACACTAACAAGGGCAGCTTGGGGTGGTGGCCAAAAGCCAAGAAAGGACACCAGGCTATAACTCCTTTAAGGCCAACAGCCAGTATTGTGCCTAACCTATAGATGTTCGGGAAAAAGTTATCGAAGGATAACTTTTCTGAGAGTTTGGTTGGTGCTATCAAGCAACCTCCCAGGTCACAGGAAGCTTCGTTGAGACTGTGACCATACTTGAGAACCCTAGTCCAGAATTCTGTGCATCATATGGTAAGACAGCCATTTATGAATAACAAGTTGCTTGCCATCTGCACTATGCTCCCTCTTTCTGTAGCATACCGCAAGGTCTAGGGTCAGCATGACAAGCTCGGACAGGCCACGAGGCTGACTGGGACATGCGTCCTGAAAGCTGATGGTAGCCACCCAGCAATGGGCTAGTCCAGCTGTTGAAGGGAAGGCTGGGGTTTCAGCAAATTCCGATACAGTTTGCCTCCTCTGAATGGAAACTCGGAGGTTCTTTGAAATGCAGAGGAAATGCCTTAGGAATTGTCAAATACCCAAAAACAAATAGGTAAAAAACAAAAAGCTGCTTGTGCCCAGACAGAATTCCTTTCTTCACTTTGATTTCTGTAACCTTGTGTATTTAGGAAAAACTCAACTGCAGGTCTGACTCCATCATCTAGAGCTTCTGTCGTGTAGGAGAGTAAGAAAGTGAACCAGAACAGATTTCATTTAACCTTTCAGAAGTGAGATTTTCACACCGTTGACCTTGGCTGCAAGGAGCAAAATGGAACTATCCGCTCTCTGCTGCACATGTAAATGAGAGAAGAGGAGAGCGCCTCAGACGGTCCATCTCTCTTATTTGTTTTGCCTAAAAAGTACATGTTATGGTTCACATGTAGCATTTGGCCCTTTGCAGATAGTTACGACTATGAATTTGCAGGTCGCTCTGTCTAGCTTGGTCATGTAGGAAATGGAATAATCGTATTTCTGTTCCAGAGGGAGTTGATTCAGCTGCCTTTCTCAAAAGTTTGGATTCCAACAAATAACATTACTTGTAAAATTTAGAGCTGCAGTATTTTCCAAATGATGGCTGTTTGTTTCTTGCTTGGCATGAATCAGGAATGACTTTACCGTGTGCTCCTACCAGTACTTGTATTGGTCTCAGCTTGGTTTTGAAAAGCAATGTATAACTTTTTGTCCTAGTTCGAAACTCCTCTGAATCTTGGCACTTCCTTTAAGTCTTAGGGAGGCTGATTTTGTGAAGTACATCGTCTGGCTTGTTTCCTCAAAGGTCCTTGGCCTCATTCAGGCTGCTCAGGTGCTCAGGGCTCCTTGGCCATTTGGGAACCTCTTCCGATGGGAATCTAGATGATTGGCCAGCCCAGTTCTCAGGAGCCTAACGTAGCTGGCCTTCAGGCTCCAAACCACCAGCAACGAATGTTCGTGGCAAGAGACATTTTAGCTTTGAAAAAAGCTAGAAAACTAAGTTGCATCTTCACCTAACTTTTTTTTTCCCCCAATGGCTCATGAAGACAGAAAACCCCAACAGCATGAGGAGCGGTTCCAACTCTCAAGTAATTATATTTATCACTTCAGCTTTCTAGAAATGACCTGGATGTTGAGCCACTTAAAAGTCTAACTTAACTTTCCTGTTTTCAAAGGTGCTTCCATTTTGACCTACCCACATCTGTAGCAGGGTTTGTTTCCTAATTCTAGCACATGTGTAGATTCATGTAACCACCACCACAACCAGGGTACAAAATAATTCCATTGTCCCCCCAAAACTCCCTCTTGCTATCCCTTTCTATTCACACTTTCCCCACCCCTAACTATGGCAACTACAGATCTGTTCTCATAACTATAGTTCTGTCTTTTCAAGAATGTCATAGAAATGGAATCATATAGTATGTGGCCTTTGAGACTGTCTTCTTTCACTTAGTTCATTCCTGTTATTGCTAAGTATTATTCCAATGTATACATGTATCCATTTGATCCATTCACCCATTTAAAGGTGTTTAGGTTATTTCCAGTTTGAAGTAATTATGAATTCAGATGCTATAAACATTTGTGATAGGTTTCTGTGTGCGCGTAAGTTTTCATTCTTTTAGGATGAATACCCAGCAGTAGAATTGTCGACTCATATGATAAATGTACATTTATGCTTTTAAAACATTACCATACTGTTTTTCAGAGTAGCGGCACAATTTTTCATTCCTACCAGCAGCATATGAGAGTTCTGATTTCTGGGCATCTTCCCCAGCAATTGGTACTGTTGGTATTATTATTATTATTATTATTATTATTATTATTATTATTATCATTTTAGCTATTCTAATAGGTGTGGGTGGTATCTCATGATTTTAATTTACATTTCCCTTGATGGCTAGTAATGTTGAACATCTTTTCATATGTTTCTAGTGATGTCAAAATCTTTTCATGTATTTATTTGCCATCCTTATATCCTTTTTTGGTGAAATGTCCAAGTTTTCCCTCATTTGTCCTTTGCATTGTTTGTTTTCTTATTGTTGGGTTTTGAGTTCTTTATATATTCTAGATGTAGGTCCTTTGTTGGATATATGATTTGCAGATATTTTGTCCCAGTCCGTAGCTTCTCTTTCATTAAACAAAACTTTAATTTTGATGCGGTCCAGTCTATTAGGTTTTTCTTTTATAGACTGTGTTTTTGGTCTCATAACTAAAAGCTCAAATTTTACATCTAGACCTATAATTGATTTTGAGTTAATTTTCGTATAAGGTGTGAGGCTTAGGACAAGGTTTTTTTTGGGGGGGGAAGGGGGAGGTCCACCTAAGTTCAGTCGTTCCAACACCACTTACTGAAAAGACCATTGTTCCTCCATTGAATTGCTTTTGCATCCTTGTCAAAAACCATTTGAGCATACTTAAGCGAGTCTATTTCTGGACCCTGTGTTCTCTTCCATTGATCTCTGTGTCTATCCCTTTGCCAACACCACAGTCTTGATTACTGTGGTTTTATATATAAATCTTATGTAGTGTGTTCCTCCATTTTCTTTTTCTTTTAAACGTTTTAGCTATTCCAGTTTTTTTTTCCCTTTCCATATAAATTTGAGCCAGCTTGTCTTTATCAACAACAACAACAAAAATGTCCTGCTGGGATTTTTATTGAAATCGTGTTAAATCTATATAATCACTTAGGGGAAAATTGACATCTTATATTGAGTCTTCCAATCCATGAACATGATCTATCTCTCCATTTATTTAGATATTTTTCCCCTTTGATTAGCATTTTATTGTTTTCCGCATACAAGTCTTGCACCCGTTTTATTAGATTTATATCTAAGTAATTCATTTGAGGAAAGTTATTTCTTAAAATTTGGTCTCTAATTGTATTCACTAATATATAGAAATACAATTTTTATTCTCATATTGTTATAGTTCAGAGCGTTACAAGTGAATCAGTTGGTTCCCAAGAATATTTGATAGCCATAAAACATTAAAACTAACATACATAAATTCATAGTTAATATGCTGCCCTCAATTTTTTTTATAAATCTATATTTTTTGGACCTAATATTTGGCCACAGGATAGCGACGAGTTTAGAGGGGGAAAAAACCCAGCTTATATAGTATAGTGTCACTTATGTAATATTTATGTGTATGTGTGTGCTTAGATATCTAGAAGGATCTTTACTATATGTCAAAAATCATATCTGAGTGCTGAAAAGTTTAGATTTTTAATTTTTTCATATTGCTTTCCTCTATTTGACTATTTCATAATAGGTATGTGTTATTTTTATCATAACAATGAAGATGGTTAAAAGAGAGAATAAAAATAAAACAGCGAATTGTAGTATAGTCCTCACTAGTAAATGACCAGTATAGACTCCAGTCCTATTTGAGAAGTATTTACATCCTAGGAATCTTGATGTTGCCTCAGCATTTTATGATTCTAAAATTTTACATTATAAACCAAAGGAACATTTCAAGATAGATGGAACATACGGAGATACTGCAATTAGAATTTTTCTTCACAGCATTTCTTTTTTATCATATGTTTGTCTCTGTATCAGGCCAAGACAGTGGTTCTCAGCCTTGGCTGCCCATTAGAATCACCTTACAAGCCTGATGAGTCAGCCCATCCCGGAATGTTAGATTAGGATTTCTGAGGGGGGAGCCAGAGTATCAATCAGTGTTTTTAACAGTTCCCCCATGGGATTACTAAACTCCTCAAAAATCACCTGTTGATGAATTCTCATGTAATATATAAAAATGACTGAATATTTTATAGTGTGATTTCTATATATGAAATCTATGGTTATTTTATATATTATCTGTGATTTCTGTACATTCATATAGCTTATGTAGGAAGATACGGAAATAAAAGGTATTAATATTTCCACATTTTTCATGGGCTTTACCATCCTTGTTAAGTCTTCAGGTATATCGCTGACACTTAATACATGCCAGATAATTAACATTGCTCAACCTTGTCTCTTCTTGGCTGTGGATATGATTGTATAAACATAGGCTGAGGAATATTTGTGAATTGTGAATAGAAATGTCATCTTCTCTGTGTCTCTTCTAGGAGACCTCTCATATAAAAATTTCATGACATCATCTGATCCTGCTTGTGCTGAGGAATTATGTTCTTTATAGCACTTAATTAAAGTAGTTCTCACATCTGAAATCCTGTAACTCACCATAGTCTCTTTGTGAGCAGCCTCAGCTTCCAATCTAGAGAGGTGCCTCCTGCCCAGGCCTACATTATATGAGCAAGGCCCGAAAGTCAAAGTGCGGCAGGGGAGATGCTCACAGGGCACAAAGTTGCAGTTAAGTAGAAAGCATAAGTCTAGAGATATCATGTATGGCAGGGGTCCCCAACCCCTGGACCGCAGACTGGTACCGGTCCATGGCCTGTTAAGAACAGGGCTGCACAGTGGGAGGTGAGCGGCCGGTGAGCCAGCGAAACCTCATCTGTATTTTCAGCTGCTCCCTAGCACTAGCATCACTGCCTCAGCTCCACCTCAGATCATCAGGACTTAGATTCTCATAGGTCCCTGGTGCCAAAAAGGTTGGGGACCACTCATAGCACGATGACTACAGTTAATAATACTGTATTGAAGATGGAAATATGCTGAGAGAATAGATTTCAGGTGCTCTCATCACACACAAAAAAGAGTAACTGAGAACATGTTAGCTTGACTGTAGTAATCACATCAAATTATTATGTTGTACACCTTAAAAATATGCAGTGTTACTTAAAAAATAAAATTGCAATAAAATAAACAGGACAGTCCCTAGGCTGTATTTCCCAGTGCTCCCTGTAGGAACCAGATAACAAGTGGGATTCTGCACCTTCCCCAATATGCAGCAACTTGAATGAAATTAGAGGGCTGTCCATCTTTCGAAATATTTTTGCCTTCTTCAGGGTTTCTGTAGGAACTTTGAAAATCTTATGAACTGGTTACTGTCTGTAGGGCTGTCAGGACCCTCGTCCCAAAACACTGTTTCTTTCCTGGTCTCACCTACCAAAAATATTTGATGTGGCTTAAAGAAAGAGACAAGTGATTTTAAAAGGGGAAGATTCCATTATGTCAATACACATTTTACATAGTGCATTGCAGCTTTCAAAGCATTTTCACATCCTTTTCTAATTTGTTCCTCACAGTAATCTTGTGAAGTACACAGAGCGATACCCTCCAGTATGTCCCAACTCAGAATAATAGAAGCCTGCAAGCTGCCTAATAAATTGGATATCATAGTGTTAGATGTCCCTTCTGCTCTCACGTTGCCTTCTGATTTAATTTCCGCTGTTTTAATTCAGTTCTTGGTTATCTTGTCCTTAGCCTTCTAATTGGTCTTCCCATCTTGATCTATTTCCTTATCAGTTCATTTCCAGGATTACCTTTTGAAAATAAGGTTAATAATGCCACTTTCCAGCTTAAAAACCCTCAGTGGATTCTTATTTCTTACAGATTGAAATTCAAATTCCTTAGCTTTGCATTATTCCTTCCTTAAAATTTTTAAAAGCATATTTTTCAATTACAGTTGATGTACAATATTATATTAGCTTCAGGTGTACAACATAGTGATTAGACATTTATATACCTTACAGATGGATCAACCCGATAAGTCCAGTACCCATCTGACACCATACATGGTTATTACAATATCATTGACTGTATTTCCTATGCTGCACTTTGCATCCTCATGACTGTTTTGTAACTGCTAGTTTGTGCTTCTTAATCTCTTCATTTTTTTCCGCCCATCACCTGAAACACATTCCCACCTAGCTACCATCAGTTTGTTCTCTGTATCTATTATTTGTTTGTTCTGTTCGTTCATTTATTTTGTTTCTTCATTTCACTTAGCATAATAACCTCTAGGTCCATCCATGTTGTTGCAAATGGCAATATTTCATTATTTTTTTGTAGCCGAGTAATATTCCATTGTATATATGTACCATGTCTTTATTTGTCTATTGACGGACACTTAAGTTGCTTCCATATTTTGGCTATTGTAAATAATATATAGCAATGAACATATGGGTCCATATATCTTTTTGAATTAGTGTTTTGGATTTCTTCAGATAAATGCACAGAAGTAGAATTTCTGGGTCATGTGGTAGTTCTAGTTTTAATTTTTTGAGGAACCTCCATACTGTTTTCCATGGTGTCCGCACCGATTTACAGTCCCCCCAATAGTGCACGAGGGTTCCCTTTTCTCCACATCCTTGACATTGTTCTTTTCACCAACCTTTCTGCCTTCTTCATCCTCACTGTCCACCACAGGTCACATGCTTGCTCTACCAGAGTTTGGCATTCCTCAGAGATCCCATGTGCTTTTCTACCTCCTTGCCTTCACTCCTGCCATCTCCTCTGCCTAGAAGCACACCCACCACTCACACTGCCCCATTTCGTGAAATTCTCCTTACGCCTTCTGTGGCAGAGTCTCTGGAAACCTTTCTTTACTCAACCCTCTCCAGGCAGAAGGTCTTCCTCTGTCCTGTGTGCTCCTCAATCTTTTGCACATACCTGGGACAGTGCCTGTCACCTGGCTAAGTGGCTCTCTCCCCCAGACTGTGAGCTCCTTGTAAGCACAAGCTGCACTGTGTAGTGCTGTGTATAGTTTCATGTCCCCTGAGCAGAGCATAGTGCTGGAGACCTGGCTGACATTGGATCTGTTTATTTGAGCAAGGGGATGACTTTTGGAACTTGAGAAATGCCGTGAGTGCAACATTTATATTTAATGGAATGGCCAATCCTTATTTTTTTTTTATTAATAATTCCACACCAGTGGACGGTATTTTCTGAAATGTCATCTTTCATCTCTCTCACTATTTAAATTTCACGCACCTTAAGCATCTCAAGAAGTTAAACTTACTCTTGCATTACATACACACGTACAGACACACACATAAAGAATACATATTTTCAACTTAAAAAGTGTCTCTGCTTCTTGACCCTAAAGTGTGGTGTTGATCTTTCCTATTATCTGATAGCACTCTGTCCCCTTACGGTGACCAGGAAATAGGCTTTTAAGTAGCAGAACTGGTTTTCAAACTCCTGTTGGCATAGGTTCTCCTAACACTGGATAGTCTTATCTTTTTTCTATTAACACCATAACTAAATACCCAGACATACAGATTTGAGAAGCACTCAGCACCGTGTGTACACGTGTGTGTATTTGCCTGGTTTTGTGTGCTCTTTCCCAAGCCATAATGTACTCGAACACACCCTTGCAGAGGAGTAATGGGCCTGGTTGGCTTTTGCCTCCTGTCAGAGAGCTGTTCTGTTTCTTGGTCATCATGCTCAGTGGTGCTGGTGTCGTTTTAGGAGAAATCAGTATACGTGGAAAAGTGGCTGATACTAGAATGTGAAATCCAGACTTCTGGAGGGGAGCTCACAAAAGCTCATCATATCCAACCTTTTCCACCTAACACAGAACCTCCTCCCTGTTCCATACTTAACTAGTGGTTATGGTGCAGTGAATGGACTGGCAGAAGAAGATAGTTCAACGGTGAAGGCTCGTTATAGAATGGTATGGCCTCGATTTCAGAAAGGCTCTATCTTCAAAATGGCTATTTTCTGTTTTTGAAAGATAATGTGAGTTTGTGATACAGAACTAAATATTTTTCTGGACAATAGTAGTACAGTATCTCCTTTCTGTCCCGAAGTTGGTAGTACAAGCAGCTCTGCAGGAGTAAGCTAGAACAAGGGAATGGACACCAGTTGAGATGACCATTGTTATCAGACCATCATAGCAGTTGATAGAACAGCTGTACTTTTGCTACTTTCCTCCATTTTTCTTTAACAGGTAGAGGGAAATGCAATTTGCAGTACTTGGAACCTTGCAAAAGACAACCAAACAGATAATAAACCATTAAGGAAAGGGAAGCTCCCAAGGCACACTGGGCGGTAGCTTTTGTCTGAGCAGCGTCAAAATCCTGGGGCAGCAGGCCCCCTTTTCCCTTCAAAATCCTACAAACCCCACATGCCTCTTCCCCTCCCATGTTGTTTCTGTTGAGGCCAAGAGTCAGGCCAATAGCTTTTCTGTTTGGCTTTAAAATCAAAGTTATTTTATCATATTAAACTGCCAGGACCATTTCTTTTTGACACGAGACCCCTGAAATGCCTATTACAATGCCATGGACTCAACAGACACTGTTTTATGTGAAGTCACACACGCTACAAGCTTTTGAATTCCCATTTCTGTGTTTATAAACATGAGGATTGTTAGAACAACTCATTTCCAAACTAATGGTTTACCTGGTTCTTTGGTGGTCTTTTAGGTGACTACTGGCCGTCATCACAGAAGTTAATGTCTGACATCCATCAGGACGGTTAATGTTTGTTTTATAGGAATTAAAAATGGCCTGTCGGGAAGAAACAAACTAGGTTTTGGTAGTTTTAAAAAAGAGAATCAGATGCATGCTTGGAAGTTTGGGGCCCCTTTTCGTTTGTCAAATTTATAAGTATAGTACTTGAGATGTCTAATTGTTGTTGCATATCCAGAGAATCTGCTTCAAGTCAAATTTTGAGCTGCGTAAATGTTAATATAATATTTGGGAAAACAGGTTCTAAACAATCCTTATTTCTTTTTCAGCTGCGGAGCTAAATGTTCATAGTAAAGATTATATAAAGGATATCATTGCACCTTTATGTATATCTTTATAAAATTTGATTTATTACCTAAGGTTTTAAAAAATCTGATGATGCCGGTTATACACACATTGATTTTTTTTAAAGTCAGGAATCACTCCTTTTCTTTTAAAGTAGACAATCAAAATAAGCAGTTTGAAGAGATGGATTTAAGACAGCAAAATTGTTGTATCTTCAGCTGTGTAAAAGAAGTACTGTACCTTGGACCAGAAAACGTGTATTAGCGATGGTTCGGTTAGTGACTGCAAAAGCAAAATAAATACCGTAGTGTAAAATACGGTTCCACATGACAGCGTGTTTGGCTAGAACAGAACATCTCGATTCAGGAAGCAGTTAGCACTCAAATGTGCTTTGCTTCTTTGCATGAAAATACATTAATAATGAAATCTTACAGTGCCTTTGTTTCTCGTTGATTGCTAGTAGGGAAAGGTTTCCTCAGGTTTCGTTGTTGATGTTTGCTGTCTAGTGGAAGTGGGAGAGAGATGTTTGTCATAAATCTATTCCAGAAAAGTTGCCTTATTTCTTCTCTTCAAAACTTCCATTGCCTATGCCATCTTTGTGGAATAAAGCTGCATTATTGTTTGTTTGGGATGCATGAGATTGATTAGGATGTTGCTTTTTTATATGAAATTACAGTATAATGAATTAAATGGTAAAACTTACTTGCACAGGGGTATTTTCTTCACTCTGTTAGAGTTAATCTTTAAACAATCTGTTCAGAAAAAAAAACGATACAGTTAAAGACCCCACATTGCAAAAGCAGTGCCACTTCTTCAGAGAGCTTTGGGGCAATCCTCTGATGTGTAATTACTTTTACATCAGTCACAAGAGAGAGACAAGAATGCGCTTTCCTTGAACTTAACAGTTTGGGCAATTTTCTATAATCCAGTAAATACAAATTGTAGCTTGATTATTCATCTACGTCTGTCAAGCAAATTTTAATGGATGAATGAATGAGTCAAATCTATGCATGGAAATATACAAATGTGCAAAATATGGGTCTAATTACCAGGCTGCTGAATTTACACAAGGTCAGGTAAACAAGGCACCAGTGTAATGATTATTAATTGTTAATAATGCCTTTGGGAAAACATTCACATTTTCCTTATGAATACCTAACAGTTTGCCTTTCTAGTCATTTTAAACTCAAATTTTTAGCTGGTCTGAAAACATTTTTACCCTATTTTTATCCTTTCCCTGTAATTGGCCACTAATTCTTTTGATAACAAGTAAAATATACATTTTTAAGGACACCGTTGCAATTCCCAGGTTAATGTGATGGTGAGAGAATTAAGGAAGGGGGGTAACACACAGAAGAATGAAAATAGCTGCTATCTTTTGTCTTCATTGAAGGGATGAGCCTGCCCCCATCCTCCACCCTCCTTTCAAACGTAATCGACATTCTAAAGCACAAAACCAAGGTGGTAATAAAGGAAAGGAAATCAAAGCTCAAAGCAGGCTTTTTTCCCCTCTATTTACCATAGTAAGTCAACATTTGACTCTGTCTTGATATTCTATAAAATGAATGTTGGAAAAAGAATAATATCAATGAATAGTTTCCCATCGAAATGCCCAGGGGCCGAAATAATTGAGGGAGTACTTGCCGGGGTTTTTCTTAGTTCAGTAACTCTTGATCACTGTGCAGTTTTGTAGCTGTGCTATCATTAAGGGCTCTCCATGTCTGGAAGGATACCCCCCTCCCAGCTTTAATCCAAAAGTCATAAATTGTAGAACATGTCTTCTGCAGGTCACCCAGGCGAAAACACTACATCTTGAGAAATCTATCTTTCTGCCACTGTGCTTTTGAAAATCTTTTGAATATTTTGCATTAATGGTGCTGCGCAGTCTCTTGCTGGGCTGTCTTCTGTTCCTCACAAGCTCCACATGCAGAAGTTTCCGCTCATGGCTAATCTAAACGTTCTTCTCCGTTCTAGGCTTCACTGCCTGCTGCACACCCGCGTTGAACATTAAATGGATACAGCCACTTCCCTTTATGCTTTTCTTCTTTTTAGTATTTGTAAATATCACATCTCCATTTTATTTCTTTAAACTCTGTAATTGATGACTCGATCTGATTTCTTCAAAATTTTCAACTTCCGTTTTCATTTTTTTTTTTTGAAACTATTTTTTAATCATGATTGCCCTTTGTGGGTTAGATTATATTGGATGTAAGCCAAATGGATTTGGATAGCTTTTGGACCTTAGCTCTGAAGAGAGTACCCTATCCTTTTTTATGGTTCACTCTAGAATATAATGGACTCTCATGGGTGTTGTAGTGGCTTGATTAAATCCATGTAGAAATACAGCCAAACTCTTTATTCTGTCATTTGACATGCTATATAATCCAGCCTTCCATCTTCACAGACTCTGTATCCGGTGACACTTTCCAAATCATCGTTCCTCCAGACAGATCTCAGATCTGCTTGTTTTTTCACAACTGCTGAGGTTGTCCTCACCCACTTATCATCTCCATCCACTTCAGTTCTAAGAAGCCTTTCCTTGACATTGCAGCTATGGAAGGTCCTTCCCCCTGCCCCCTGCCCCCCAATTCCTAAAGAACATTGAATGTATAACCATTCTCTCACAATTTCTTTAATGCAGTCTCTTGTAGTTATATCCTTTGAATTGGCAAATAATTTTGTCCCCTATAAGGCTGTGTGGTCTTTTGGCGAGCAGGAGAAGAAAGCGTTTGAACTATCCGTCAAACACTTTGCTAAGCATTTTTTTACCTCCATGGTATCATTTAATTCTTATATCAACCCTGTGAGGCGAAAGACATTTTTTCCATTTTTACAAATAAAGAAGCTGAATCTTATAGTAAGAAACTCAGCCAATGTTACAAGGATAGTACATAGTAAAGGTGGGATTTAAATTTGGGCCTCCAATTCAAAACCCAAGTCCTTTTTTTTTTTCAATTTGTTTTTAAATTTTATTAAATTTGGGGGTGACATTGGTTAATAAAATTATATAGGTTTGAAGTGTACAGTTCTGTAATACAGCGTCTGTATATAGCATTGTATGTTTACCACTCAAAGTCCAGTCTCCTTTTGTCACTCTCTATTTGACTTCCTTTTCCCTTATCTCCACACCCGCCCCCCCACCACACACACACCCCGCTTCCCTCTGGAAACCACCATACTGTTGTCTGTGTCTATGAGTTTTTGTTTGTTTGTTTGTCTTGCAAAAACCCATATCCTCTTTTCAGGAAGCCTCCTCCACGTAAGAGTGACAGTTAACATCCTGCTCTTTCAAGTTGCTAGGAAATTCAGAGAAAAAGATAGGTGTTCAATAATAATTGTATTTATCACTGTGGAAGTCTTAATTGCTTCATTTCTTTTACTCATTTGCAAATGGTAGCGTGAACTAGCAATAAAGTAGTCAAAGCCTTAGTAAGAGCCCTCTGTATTCTCAGAGATGGCTGGTAAGTGAAAGGTTGACAATTGTACACCTGCTGTTTACTTAAGACAATATTTGTTTATCTGTTTTTAAAGCTTTTTTTCTTGTTGATCCCAAAATTCACTGGTATTGTTAAATGTCACTCTTATTTAGCATTTGAATTTCATTTTAAGAAAGTAAATCTCATTGTAATAGCATGAATAATTGATGCTTCTGTCAAGGAACTAGTAAAACACCAGAGGTTGAAAGATACACATGTTCTAAAGTTTGTATAAAAACTAAGAAACATTTTTTGCCTCACCCTGAGTGTTTACTCAAGTAATAAACCTGGGGTCTTACTAAAAAGCTCTGGTCTTACTGACTTCACATTAGGACCCTGTGCCAAGTTGTAATTCTGTGTATAGATAAGGAAAATTTGGCATTTTATCTTTCATAGAAAAGAGGCTTTTGTACTTTTGGAGGGGCTGTTTACATTTTAATTTAAAGCAAGGAATTGTTTAGGAAGTTTATTTATTTTTGATTTTTATTCTCATGAAATTTACTGTGGTGACATTGGTTAATAGAATTATATAGGTTTCAAGAGTACAATTCAGTAATACATCATCTGTATGTTGCACTGTATGTGCAACACCCAGAGTCGAATCTCTTTTTGTCACCATGTATTTGACCTCTCTAGCCCTACCTACCTCTCCCTCTCCCCCACTTTCCTTTCGGTTACCACAGATATATTTATTCTTGAAGAATTAGCAGTTAGAAGGATTAGGGAGGAAGGTTGTCCAACCAAAGAATGAAAAGAATTCTGATTTGATGAATACAGGCAATGTGACCGAACTTTGGGATAACAAAAATATAATGTGTTTTAGGTAGGTGAGGTTTCTTCTTACCAAGTTCTGTGCATATTGATAAGTTCAGTCTATTTTGCAAACAGTTACTAATACCATAATGCATTTTCCCGTACCTTTCATCTGAATTTTTTACTATTATTGATTGAGGCTTCAATTGAGAAATGTGTTTAGAACCCTGCTTTCTGTGGTAATCACAGAAGTCAGTGGGAAGACAAGAAAATTGTATTGAAAGAAATTGTGTGCGTGTGTGTTTTGTGTTTCAGCATAGATTATCTCTGCCAAAATAATAGCTGTCATTTCGTTCTTGTTATATTAGTGGCCTGTAGCTTACCACTACTTTTGCCTTAGTTTTGCTTCTGACCACTGGCTATTACCCTCAGCAAGAAGACCTTTTTAATTGAATGTCCAAATATGAATGATTCTTGTTGTAATACCATCGTCATTTTGATCCATTTCAAATTAGAGAGCGCTAAGTTGTGAACTCTCACCTCCACGCGACAGCCCTTTAACATTCAGGGACTTTGAAACTTCACTTCTGTTTAGAATTTCATATCATGCCCAACATGGGGGGAAAAGATGGAAAATGTATACACTGAGCCTATAGGACTTCCTGCAGTGCTTATTAATCCTTTATGGATCATTTGAAATGTTTCTAGTTTATTTAAGCTTTGCTGCTTGTATCAGATTGTTCCTATGAAAAAAGAAAAAGTGATCATGCTTTGAATTTTTAAAAATGATCTCACTTTCAAGCAAAAGCACTTTTATGCTCCATTAAAGTTGAATTTGCCAAACTCTTACATCGCATTAACACAAGCTTTACTGGATAGATAAACGTGTTGTTCAAAGACTGACTTGAACTTTACCAAACTGCATATTAAGATTTTTATCTTTATACTTATTTCTTCATTCATTTAAAAACAGACTAGTAAAATAGACTAGATTTATGCAAATGTACTCCTTTAATGACAAAATAATTTTTCCATTTGATTTAAAATATTAACATAGATCGTAAATTAATTGTTTGACTATGAAGCTAAAATAAACAAATATTTTGAACAGTTCATTGTACATTTTTAATACTTGTTTTATATAGTATCAATATCTCAATAAAACTGTTTTGAATTTGTTCTTTGGAATTTGTAGAAGTGATTTAATATTTTGACAGTTTTAGATTTTACTTGTTTATCATGTAGTCAGTATTTTCTTGAAAATTTTAGGTTAGGCAATAAAATGACTCATTTTTTCCCCTTTTCAATTTAGTGAGTTTTTAAAAATATGCACAGGACATCCTCCAGTTTTCTATGAATTATGGTGTTAGACTCTTTGTTTTTATTTATTTCATGAAGTTTTTACCTGGAAACAATCCTCAAATGTATATCCTTTTGACATAAAGTTATTTGGAAAATTCTAGTCTCATTTGCACTGTGCTTCCTGGCTCCCTAACATCATTATAAGGACGTGGTCTTTCCTTCGCGGTCTCCTTGGCCTTGAAGTTTTAATATAATGAGTTTGTTCTTCAGAAAGAATGTAAGCTAGTTTTCTACTTGAAAAGATTTTCTGTATTTTTTTAAATATATGAAACCTTTAAAAAGTTTGAGGTTTTATTTTATCCAAAAAAATACATGCATACTCTTTTTAAAGCAGTAATTTACATTAACATTTATAGCGACCTTGAAAATATGTATATTTTAATGGTAATGAAAATATAATTCAATATCAAGCTAAATCTTTTTCAGCTCTCATAGAGTCCACTTTTTATGCTGTTGAGTCACTGGGGTTCTTAATAAGAGGGAAAATGCGTTTTCACAAAATTACTTTTTTAAGGCAAACAGCAAACTGTACACACAGAGAGGAAGGAGAACCATTAATATGCCTTGTGGAGGAAAAAAAATCCAAACTGTTATATGAAATATTTAGCAAGTTATTTTAATGCTACAACTTGCCATTTCTGGGAGATGGTACCTCGTATGAAACTGTATTAACTTTGACTTCTAATGTACAAATCTGCACTGAATTCATTTTCACTAATTCACTTCATTCTTATCTCCTAGTGTTTCCATGACCTTTCAGAAATGTGTAGTTCATATTTTGTGTGCTACAAAAGCTTCCCCTTAGGTTGCAGTGAATAACACAACGTTGAATTATGAACATAATGGCCATTCTCTGTGGCAGTCCCAGTTCAAGCTTAACTTTTAGTGTGCTAAATTCTTAAGTACAGTGTTTTTAAGGTTGTCCATGTTAGGCAAAAGGTTAAATAATGCTGAGTTTCTCTTCTTGGAAAACAGGGAGAGTTGCTTTGGTTGTTTTTTGAAGGTGGTTGTGTTCTCGTATTTTCATTTCTCAGTATAGACGATGTTCCAGATTGTTTTGGAGCTTTTAGACAGGGCTTACATACTTCTCAAATAGTTCATAGACTGCTCATTGTACAGTGGAACTAAAAATCATCTGAGGATTAAAAAAATGCGACATGTGGCGTTACTTCCCAAAGTCATATATTTTGAGAAGCCTTGAGAGGAAGCAAGAGAGTAACCAGCGATATTTTCGAATTCTCTGGAAACTCTAGTTTCCAGCAGAGAAGCCTGGTTCCCCATAAGAAAGTGGTAATGGACATTTTTTTTTAACTTTAAAAAATAATCTTTCTAAAAATGTAATTTCACTTGATAGTTATCTTTTCATCAATCAACAAAACATATCTTTTGGTTGTCTATTCAGTACTTAAGTAACACAATCATCATTGAGTTGTCTGCTATGAAGGGACATAGACAAATTCTTTTCTATTTTCTAAATCAAAGGATCACATCATAATCCCTAAGTAATCCATTACTAGGCAATGGCTGTATAGCATTCTGATGAAGTATTTTAAAGATCCCTTCAAGAAGAAAGTGCAGCAATACTGTGCTGTTTATTATCGGGAAAGAACACCTGAGTGTATATTCATGAGAATTATACTTGCTTGGAAAGCCTTACAGTTTTAAGACACAGGTCCCACACGATACTTCTCATATCACCCCATGAAAGAGGGAGGGTATGGGCTACATGGCAGTAATCCAAGGGGGGGATACTAGGGGCTCCTAAAGGGGCGAAGGGCCCTGCCCCAGGGACATGGCTCCTGAAGCAGTGAGGTGAGGAGAGGGCTCTGACGTGCTTCCATTTTGCCATAAGGGTTCTTTTTCTGCCTCCTGCAAGGGAAGGGCTTTTGGACACTCACAGGTAACCTAGCCTGAGGGAATCCTGGATGTTCAGCTATCCAAATTAATTTTGATATCATAGAATGTAATTCCATCAGTTTAAAATTAAAAGGAACACATCTTCAGCTCCTGCAGTGGCTCAGACACTATGCTAGGCCATAGGGGCTCAAAGCCAAATGATGAGATCGCAGCCCTTGGGGGCTGAGTGATTGGCTCATGGTGGTTTTTCTGTCTCCTTTTCTTCTACCTCTTCTCTTTCTTCCATCCTCAAAATATTCTTAATTTTTTGTATTAGCACCTTTCGACCTCTGACGCTTAAAGGCATGCTCACTCTCTTATACTCCAGGTCTCCCATGTAAAAATATCCATTCCTCAAGAGATGCAGTGGAAATTATGTTTTAAATACAGGTGCAGCATGTTGTTTGCTCTTAGTGTTCGATTTAATTATTTGATTATTAAATTTAATTCATACCAATATGTGAAAAATACAATTCTCTAGGGAGATTTTCATTTTAGAAGTTACTTCAAATGCTATTTTGGCATTTGGCGATGATGTTCCCAATAGAGGCAGCTGGGACAGAAGCTGGCCTAGCCCAAGCCGAATCCTTTCTGCTGAGGGACATGAGTTTGCCAGACATGTGAATAGCTATATTCCCACTCCAGGTGCCTGGACCCACATGCCTCTGTGATCTTCAGTGTCCCGGTGGTACTGCAAATGTAGCAGTAGAATGGGGACTCTTCCTCCTCCCACTGGTACAGAAATGCCTCAGGTGTTTGACCACCTTGATCCAGGGGCTTTTCTATGTCTAGTAGCTGTGTCAGGTTTGCGGCCAGTTAGTGTAGCTTCACACCCTCTCATCTCAGCAGAATTCACAAATCCATTCTGTTACAAGAGAATTTCTTTCCTTAGTGATAATTTTTAGTCCAGTGTGTAGATGTCAATCTCTCTGCTGGCTTCTAATATACGAGGCCTTCTAAGCATGTCCCCAGGGAAGGAGAGTTGATTAGGTAGAGACTTCTCTGTTCTTCGTGAATTAATGACCTACTCCAACCCCATTTTCTGCTTTCCTGGAGGAACACTCAGTGACTGTACTTACGCAGCAAAGTCAAAATTTTTTTTTAGTTTTATTATATGAAACATCAGATGAGGAACCAAAGAGAATCTTTTCCCATCAGCATCACCTAAGCCCCAGAGTGGAGTCAGAAGTAGGGCAGTGGACTAGTGAATGGACAGGTATCCCCGAGATCAACTCAGCATCCACAGGAGGCATGTCAGGCTTGCTGCTGATGGGCGAGGCATGAAAATAGATTCGGGAGCTTAGTTAGAAGATTTGGAGCAAGTTCAGGAGAGCTGGGGAGCTGAGTCTAAAGACCTTTTTTGAACCTGTTTCATTTACACATGAAAACACGTGCTAAGGTAGATGGTATTTTCTTCAGGGATTCTTTCATTATACTTCTTCCAATTTAGAAATTATAGGCCCATGGGAATATATGTTCAAATCCTGCATAATATAAGTAGTCAGGAGGGCATAGATTGTTTGGGGCTCTGAGAGGGGTAGCATAATGGGCACATGTTAGGATCAGCAGCTGAACATACAGCCTTTTTTCTGGCCTTCTAGCTCTTTTCCTCAGCCTGTCTTCTATATATTTTACAACTTGATAAGAGTATGCCATGTAGCTTCATGGGTTTTACTTACTAAACCTTATTTACACATGCCCATGTAGAATAGCCACACCATGGAGAACTTGCTAACATATGGACTGCTAGGTGCCACCTCCAGAGTGTCTGAGTCTAGACCTGTGCTGGGGCCTGAGAATTTACATCTCTAACATGGTCCCAGGTGATGCTGATGCTTCTGGTCCAGGACCACACT
Source organism: Eonycteris spelaea (assembly GCA_003508835.1). NCBI lineage: Eukaryota > Metazoa > Chordata > Mammalia > Chiroptera > Pteropodidae > Eonycteris > Eonycteris spelaea. The sequence continues at coordinate 686,535 of PUFA01000302.1, read as the reverse complement.
TTGGAAACTACTGCTCTAGACATTCACCGAGGTGCACTACTCAGGCAGGAGCAGTCGAATGAAAACAGTACTGACATGAACTCCTAACTTAATGATGGTAGGGTAAAGAGATGTCATTAGGAAGAAGTGCGTTCAGTGATAGGAACATGTGTATATTTTCCTAACCTCGGTTATGGGAACTTCATGATTGTTTTTAAAAATTACGTCCTAAAGTTAGATGATTCTTGCGCTAGAACAGATTTTACAACCATCTGGCCTGGTACAACACCCTTCCTTTTGAAAGAAGAGACCGAGGCCCCCAAAGTTGAGATCTCTTGAGCCTCACGTATGTTCTAGAGGCAGAGCCAAGACAAGTGATTCAGAAAGGACCTTCCAATAGTACTAATTCTCCAAATATAAAAGGAACCATTTATTGTATTTAGTCAACCATTTAATAGCCTTAAATTAATTTTAGCCCTAGAGTTGATTTTTGGCATTTTGAACCGAAGGTCGGTAATAATTTTAATATAATTGCATTTTGTCAGTTACAGAGATCCTTTGGTGGCTTAGTTCTTGGGTCCACAGCCTTAGATTCTTGGGAAATCCGATGCTAGAGGCAGCCCAATGAAAATGTTGATAAATGCCAAGTTTGGGAAGTATTTGCTATTGTAATTAGACAAGAAAAAGAAATATTGAAAATTGGAAGGGAAAGAGTGAAATTATTATTTATAGATCCCTGTAAACCTGGAAAACCCAATGAAATCAACCAAAACACTGTCACAGACAAAAAGAATTTAAATAAGGTCACTAGTTATGAAATTAGTATTAAAAAAATCAGTAGCTTTGATCAACACCAACAACTACCAGTTAAAAATAAAATGAAAGGACTAAATACAATTTGCAATAATAAGTAAAAAGACTAAATTCCTAGAAATAAACTTAATAGATGTGCTGGGTATATATGTGAAGAAAACTTTAAAATTAAAGACTTTTCAGTAAAGAAAACTTTACTGAAGGACTGAAGAGTTGAATAAATAGAAAAGTATGTCCTATTTCTTGGCTAGGACTGTTCAACATTTTTGGATTATTCTCTGAGTTTATCTGTAAATTTAAAGTTTCTTCAATTTTTAAAAAGATGCACGGGAAAATTTCCACAAAGATGACCTACCAGTTATTAAAATAATGAAAAATTTGACTACAAATTTAAAACTGAAAATAAAAATTTCTGCAGGGCAAAAATTACACATACACACACATACACCATAAAGTTAAAAGAGAAATAATGAACTGAGGAAAATATTTGCAACCCATGTAGCAAAAAGGGCTAATTTGCTTCACATATAAAGTGTTCTTGCAAATCAAGGAGAAAAAGACCATAACCTAGTAGAAAAATGGATAAAGAACAGGGACAGGCAATTTATAAAGAAATGCAAATGGCTTATAAACACAGGTAAAGATGTCCAAGCTCACTCTTAAGTTACAAAGTCCAAATCAATACCAATTTTCACCTATCAAAATGACAAAGTTAGATAATAGGTAGTGTAGGCAAGGGTGTGGGGAAGGGAGTACTCACATACGCCGTTGGTGGGTGTGAAAACTGGCATGCCTTCTTTGGACCACAATTTGGCGATGCTGTCAAATTTTAAATGAACATGCTATTTGACTCAGCGATTCCAATTTGGGTATCTCCTTCCAGATGTACAGTACTTGCAGATGCTGTCAAAGGTACTGTACAGGATATTCACTGCAGCATTACTAGTAATAGTAAGAGATGAAAAATAGCCTAACTGTTGATCAGAAGAGAATCCATTGAATTATTATAATCATAAAATAGAATTCTGTGCAGCCATTAAAAAGAATATTGCAGATCTCTATATCCTGATAGGATGTAATTTCCTCTACTTTTAAGGGGAAAAGCAAGGTTTAGAACCATATATGATACATTTCCATTTGTATTTTTAAAAACAAGGGGAGAGATATTCGTAATATAACAATAAATTTTACTTAACCCATTATATCCAAAGTATTTCGATCTATAATAGATATTGAAAATATCAGTAAGATATTTTACATTGTTTGGACTGAGTCTTTGAAATTGCTGTGTATTTCACACTTACAACTCGTCTCAATTTGCACTAGCCACGTTCCAAGTGTTCAGCAACGACATACAGCTACTGGCTTGTGCATCAAGCAGAGTAGGTGTAGAGTGTAAAGAGTTCAGAGACCCCGGTGACCCTACAGCTAATTGCTGTGACAGTACACAAGGAATATACTTTTCCCTGGGCTTCACTTTTCTCAGAATAGGAAGGATTAGATTAGAGCTCTAACGTCTCTTCAGACTTTAAAATTTAGCGTTCAAATACATTATTTCACATTGTCAAAGTCCAAAATGTAGTTGTGTTTGCTTTCATAGACACTATTTCCACCAGCACTCACTCCTAAAAGCCTGTGCTCCTAAGAGAAGCGTACTTCATATTGTAGGGACTGTGCTGTTATCGTTCTTTGCTTATTGGTTCGTTTAAAGGAAGAACGTTACTAAGCTGCATACGTGATGTAAACCATTTAGGAACTGGTCAGTTCTTTTAATAGAATTAAGTGAGGTTTGCAGATTCGCTGCTTCTAATGCTGCATGGAGAACTTGGAAAGAGTAAAAGAGAACCACACCAGCAATATCTAAAGAAAGAGTAAATTTTGAATGAGAAAGAGTTGAGAGAGAGTTTGTGTAGAACAATTCCGTTTATAAACTTCGTTGTTCAGAAGATAGCAACCAGTAGTTTTCTCTGAACGAGAGAGGAGGAGAATATGGAAGTGGATCTCAACTGTGGCCGCACTTCGGAATCACTTGGTTTGCTTTTTAAAATCTCAGTGCCCACTCTGTACATCAGACCATGGTTCTCAGAGCGTGGTCCCCAGACCAGGGGCAGTATCACCTGAGAACTTGTTAGTGATGCAGATTCTCAGGCCATACCCTGAGACCTATTGATTCAGAAACTCTGGGATGGTGCCCAGCAATCTGTGTTGGAACACTGCCCCGGTAATTCCAGCATGAAAGCCAGAGTTGGGAATCCGAGAGCAAGAAGGATTGGGGCAGGGACAGTGAGTGCATTTCATGTTGAGTGCCAGCTCTCATCCTATCTAGGCCATGGGCATGGAGTTGGAAGTGAAGTGCCATCCGCCTGCTAGATATTTGCCATTCCTGATTCGGGGGTTTGGATAATTTATTGATGTTACAGAGGGTTGGATGTTGCAGTCTGTAAGTACAAGTCAAGAAGCATCCTATCCAGTTGGCTTTAAAAAAAAGGAGAAGAGAAAAGATAACAAAACAGTGGAACAGAAGCCACAAAAGGTTGAGGCAGGAGGGAACAAGTATACTTGGTGAAATGTTGTAAGTGAAGTCATTTCAGATAGATTACAAAATGTTTCATTTATATATATAAGAGTTTCTTTAAAAAGTCCAAGTGTCATGGGGTTCTGTGCCCACTTTATGATTTATTCTCAAGTCTATTTGATCGAAAAGTACTGAAGGCTCCACTCAGCATGTTATCATTTGGCAGTAAAGGACACATTTCCTTTTCGACATTTGGACTTTTGATAAGAGTGTACTTAATACAGGTATGGTAAATTCAGAATGAATTAAGCCAGAAAAGAAAATATATTTTCCAAGCGTAAAGAGGTTGGCACTCACTGACTGAGAAGGAGTTAATGTGCCACATTTTGATTTCTACTCCTCCCGAGACATCACAGTATCTCTAATTTCGGAGGCATGCTCTGAAGAATGTTGTATCGTGATTTCTCTAAGCTGACTCTTCGAGATCTGTCTGGGAGTTCTGAGCCCTGACAAAATAAGAATGGACCCATTATAGTATCAGGTTCATCTGATTTTTCAAAAGTTAGCGGAAATGTGCAGATCTCTGAAGAAACTCCTTTCGCTCTGCGTTGTTATAAAGCAGACGGACGGAAGCAGGCTGGGCTGTGTTGACTGCATCTGGAGCTTCTTATTCTTTCAGATCTCGGCAGTATAACTTCTGCAAGCCCTTTCTGTCTGTGTTTTTTCTTTTCTCTTCCTGAAACATTACATTTTACATGGGAAAGTCAGTTTTGATCATTTCCAAAAAGCTAGGCAGTAGAACAGCATTTGTCCTCTTAGAAAAAACTGCTCCTTTACTATAAAATAGAACCTGCCTTTCATACCTGAGTAAAACAATTCAGACATAACTTTTTTAATATCACATTTATTATAGGAAAGAGCCTAATACTATTTTTGAGACCGCGTTTTTCTACTAAAAATATGATTTTTAGTTTTTGTATTAATTTCTGAGTACTGAGTTTATATTTTTTAGATTGTTTTGTGAATTGGGCTCTCTCTGAGTATAAAGTTTTTCAGCAGATTGGTGATATTGTTGAACATCTTCCTCAAATAGCAAAACACATGCATTTCAACAGCTTTTTGGCCAGAACCACAATTAATAATTTTTTTACAGAAAAACTGTATTTTTCCCTTTTCTACTTTTATTTTTCAATTGCAGTTGACATTCAATATTATATTAGTTTCAGGTGTACAGCATAGTGGTTACACGTATTTTTTTAAATTAACATTACTTTTCTCATCTTATGCTCTGGCATTTAAATTACAAAACTTCATCTCGGCGTGTAGACTTACCTTGCGTTGCCAAGAGGAAAGAAGTGGCTTTTCTGCAAAGCTAAATAGTTTTTACTTTATTGTCTGCTACGACACAGCTGCTGAGACCAGAAAAATGCCGCCTCATCATTGGGCCTGGGGTGTCCAGAAGAGGCAGGGGGAAAATGACTGTAGCTCCCAGTCTGCCCTGGCACTCTCCTTTCTCTCGTTTTCACTGCCGTGAAGAGCAGGAGAACAATATTCTGCAATTAAGGATTCCATTAAGTTGAAGAAAAGAGCAAATGGGGGACGTTTGTTCTCCAAGCTGAAAAAATTTGTCTGGGTTGGGGGAGGCAGTGGTAGTGCTATAGAGAGAGGTGGGTGGAGAGACGAAGTCAGGGCTGTTTGTTGAATATACTGTTAAGGACTGTTACCATCCTAATTAATCAAGTTAGAAATTACAGCTGTAGTCGGTTTCCCCCAATTCTTGTTATCAATTTTCTTCTCTTTTGAGACAAAGCAAATATAAATTTTGTGTTCATTTGTCATTCGTTCTTTGACTTCAGCATCTCTGAAAATAACAATGTAGCACAAAAGCCCAGTATTTACCTAGTTGTAATGTGGGTTGCCATGGTGTTTTGCAAATTATTGCAATTATGTTCACCATGCGAGTCGCCCTTGGTAACTGGCGAAAAAACTGATAATCCTGTTTTGAACAAAAGGTCAAATTGCTGAATAGAAAGTCTTGATTAACTAAAAGATGTACAAAGTGGAATTATTTCCTACCATTCAGAAATAGTTCTTGATCGGGTTTGGGGGAGGGGGTGAGTAAGTACATCTGATTACTGAAGTACAAAGCATTGAAAGGATGTTGTCTTGAGCCTTTCATGTAGTCTTAATGGTGGCTTTTTTGTCAAATTTACCCATTTGCGGCATTGAAAGAGGCAGCTGCATTTAAGCTGGAGAGACGGTGCTTTTTTCAAGAGTTCAGTGCATGGAAAGTTCTCAGCAGTATGTGCAGTTTACTAGTAGTCCCTGGTCTATTAAACTGATGTGCCGCATTTGAGCCCATTGCTCTCAGTACTTGTGAACCCCTCTGGCTGATGATCTAATAAAGTGCTCTTACTGGACAATCTCTGATCAGCTACTTAAAAAAGAGCTTGGGGGAGGGGCGGAAGGGAGAAGCCTCACAGGCAGTCAGAGTTGGTGTAGGCCAGGAGAGAGTCGCGGGTGGCTAAACCGAAATGCTTGTCACCAAGATAATCTGTGTGAAGGTATTTGCCATGGGGTTTTGGTTTTTGTGTCCCAGATCCTCTAAGCTGTGATCACATTTTTTTTTTTCTGGAAGGAAATCTTAATTTTATTCCAAGTTAAATAAGAAAAGACTAGAAACGTCTTTTTGAAATTCAAAAATTCACCTTCGTGGATTTGTTTTTTTTAATTATAGGCATTCATAAAATACATGATCCTATGTTTATGTAAAACCAAAGTTTCCCAGGTTACAGCCAAAGGTCAGATGGATTTCTTCTCTTCTGAATCTGGCAGACCATCTGGGGGGAATGAAATTTCAGAGGGAGGGGGATCTCTTCTTTTTTTAATGGCCACCTGAAAAATCAATTCTCAAAACTTTTGAGAGTGTGTGAAAGTGGCATGAAAGCAAAGCAAACCTTAACAAGTTTGTGAGTTTACATTCTGTATCACCTAGCAACCCCCTGGCCCAGCTCGATCTCTTGTCTACCCTTAGTTCTGTTTACAGACTATTCAAACAGCCCTTCGAAACCATGAAAGATATTCAGTTTCATTAGTACCATTCTCAAGGAGAAAATAATTAAAGTTAAATGAACAAACATTGCCTGGTGATGGTTTGAACTCCATTCTGATTTTAAGATACCCTTTGAGGCAATGGCATATGTAGTTCAGTTTTAGCATTTGTTGTTTGGTACCCAAAGGCATAGCACATTAAACCATACCGATAAATTCTAGCCTGCAAACAAACAATAAAAATTACTTTTAGCTGGACTTGAGCAAAGAAAAGAAACTCAGCCCGCAATAAGGTTCTAGCATGTCCTCCTGATTGAGTTTTTTAAAAATTTGATTCCTACCCGGGACATGAGCTGATCCATGTGTACACTGAATAAAAGCCAGGAAAGAGGCATGGGGAACAAAGCACCTTTCTTTAAAACTGATTTATTACCTACTTTCAGAGATCCAGCATCGTAAAGAAAAGTGTTCAAATCATATTCCATAGAAGGCTGTGTGGATTTCAGTGAGTGGCTTAATTTAATAAATTACTCTAATACATGTCACTTTCTACTTGAGAACTGCTTATGTGCTCAAATTGACCTATTTTTGAAATTTCTGACCTAGTATAAAGTGTTTTAAAGAAAAAACTTTTTATATGCTTTTTTTTCTTAAACATGTTCGCTGAAAATTCATCTTGGTCACAACCAAACACATAATATAGCTCAAGATATTTTTCAGAGGTATCAGTGATTCAATTATATTGAAAGCTCTTGTCAAAACGGTCTCTTCCCTCATTAATAAGTTTTCTCATTATAAAAACAATATCCGCTTGTTGTAGAAAATTTAGAAAATACAGAAACAGAAGAAACCACGTAGAGGTAACCAGCGATGCCATTTTAGAGTATTTCCTTCCAGTCTTTTTTTTTTTTTTCTGGGTATATATCGATGAAACTAAACCTTGAGTTTACTTTTGAAGTTTATTTTTTAGCATGTCTACATAGTGAAGGTGATGTTTTTTTCAAGAGTGAGAAGACTTAAAAGGCAGGAGCGGTGGTGGAAGTAATGAACAATTTTTCTTCGAGGCTTCGTCACTAAAATATTTATATAAGCACCAGAGTAGCCATTTTACCATCTCATTCCATTTGATTCTTTCTTCCTTTTCCTTGTTGAAATGACTATATGCCTTAACTGGCACATCTATTTATAACCATTCATGTTGGGAAGTCGGACATTCATCGCGGTTGGAATATTACATCCCCAAGTCACTTGTAGCTTCACATGGGAAAAAAAAGTCTTTTATAAAAAGATTTGTAATACAATAGAGATTAATGGAATGTGGAGAGGAAAAATGCTTTCAGTTTCTCCTATAAAGTGAAAGCAGGGCAGCTCACAAATCTTGTATTCTTATTATTTGTATTTTGTTAGAGCTCTAACATCCACAGTACATGGCTGGGTTGCATGAGCTCTTTGTGCTTTGTTGACAGTTGACAGACAAAGCAAAATTATTCCTGAAGCAAGGTACTGTGTACTTAGTTGTGACCTATTATAGCCTAAGAATGTAGCTTGCTTTTGAGTTGGATGAATAGGGAGAGTATTTTATAGAATAGGCTTGAATATACTAAGAGATTTTTAGCTGCCCATACAGAAAGATACATGTTTGCCATTGAACTCCCCCCGCCCCAATGTAATTTTCCATACGAAGTCATTTTAAGTATATTTCCCCCGGTTGCTTACATGGAGACAATTTTAACTGTTCTAGTATTGTCCTACAGTGGTAAAATAAAATTGCTGGTAATTGTTGGCTTTCTCTTCTCACAGTATAGCAGAAGATGGCTTGCATGGGGCTCTTTAATGTCCCTCAGGTACATCTTCTGATACTCAACCTCTGATTGTAAATTAAAATAACAAGGCTATGGATTTGATGTGAGGCAGAGCAGAGCAACTTGCTAATTTATCACGTAATATACAATTGCCGAGGTTGGAATTTGTCCACTTGTAGTGCTATTCTATGTGTTTAAATGAGGACCACTGTTTGCATCTAACCTATCATAACAGTTTGGGAGTGCTCCATTATCCTTTCAGCAAACTGATGGCAGAGTCTGGTCCTTGCACAAATGATAAGATCAATAAGTTTCAAATAACTTGGATGAAATGACATGTGACTGTTCATTTAAAGAGATTTCTTACTTTAAAAATCAATTTTAATAATATTTAAAATTCTTACATTGACCGACAGGGCACTTTCCACATTTTTTTTGATAATTTTGTTAAAAATATTTTTGTATTAACTTTGGTGAATAGTTTATGTATTTTTCCTCACTTGCTCTTTCATCTCCTACCCTGGCACCTCTCTGAGACTTAATAATCACTCTTTGACATGCCAGCATGCTGCAGTGTGGAAGATTTAACTTTAAAAGTAAAATTATGTTCTTGTTAAAACTCCCCTGGAGATCTTAGGAAAAATTTCTCCCAGTTTTGGGTGCAAATGTGGGTCAGAAAGCAATTTGTTTTTTGATATTTCTGGAAATCCCAAATCACAACATGTCATTCTTCAAAGGCAGCTGTGGGCCCATACTGTGCACTCTGCACTATCTATAAGAAGACCCATTTTATGCCGGGGATAATTCTGTGACAGAAAACTGTAACTGCAAGGGAACCTCAGAACATTTATAAATGGTTTTACGTGAAAGGGACGTCTGGTGTTTTCAAAGTATATCTAGTTTGGGGAGAGGAGCCATTAGTTAAAGCCATTATAGAATAATAATAATGATATGATGAACTCTGTAAGAGCACGTATGCTAGCAGACCAGGCCCTGTGACCCTGTCACCACACTCCTGGAGAGCCATTACAATTTAAACTGAATCATACATCACCGCATTACTGTGTTGTGTTGTCTCTGGAAAATCTCTGTGAATCCCAAAATGAAGCAGAGACCACGTCCTCTTCCTTCACTGTCTGTTCTGCCATCTGTAACTTCAAATCCAGTATAGTTTTGTTTTTTTTTTAATCAGGAAAAACATGGATGTTTCATTTATATTAACTACATAGTTGTATTATTTTGTAATCAAATTTAGATGTGCGGCCATCTAATCTTACCTGTTATTCATCATTGTGATTCTCCATTTTGGGGGTTAACACCAGGTAGAAACTGACCCAGGCTCTTTCTGGGTTTGAGTAGTATATTTTTAATAGTGCATTCTCACCTGTAGCCCAGCACTGGTGTTCCCCAGTACTAGACGTACACGTAGGATAATAGTGTTTTACATTTACTAAACTTTGTGTGGATTTTCTTCTTTGACCTTTTTAATAGCTCTAATTGGATAGATGCTATTACTTCCTGTTTTATAGACGAGGAGACAGAGGCTCAGAGAGAAATCCGGTGACTTACAGAAAATTACCCATTAATAGGGAGACAAGAAACCACACTCAAGTGTGTTTTCTCATAACCTCAGTTCCGTTTTCTTCATTGAGTGAGACCTTTGTGCTAGAGACTGGGGAGGAGACTACCAGTTCCTAAAGGTTGACCCTGGGGTCCTGACCATCCGGTTAGGGAGACAAAATAAGATGGTTCAGGGACAGTCCAAAGCAGTGTGTGCTCAGTGGCAGCTGGGATACAGGGAAAATTCCTGGGGGTGGGAAAATTTCACAGGAGAGGAATGGGAGTGATGCTCAAGAAGTGGGCATTTTAGTCAGAGGTTCTACAGCGTGATCGAAAACAAGGAGGTGGCAATGGGCAAAATGTGGTAAGCAGAGTGAGAAAATCAATCTGATGGGACAAATAGTTTGTGCAAGAAAACGATGAGAAAGGAAGAATGGGACGAGGCTGTGGACCGGAAAGCCAGACAAAAGCATGCGTTCTTAATCCTCTATGGAAGGCGTATAGGTGGGGGATGGGAGTGGAGCGGCCTTGGGAAGCTACACCTGGCCGGTCTTTGCACTGGATGTGGGGGAGAATGGAGTCGGAGAAACCAGATCGGGGGCTATTGCGGTAGATCGACTCTGAGGCCTGGGCTTTGGTGAGGTTGGCGATAAGGCCAGTGGACAGACTTGGTGACTGACTGGAAATGGAAGACGGACCCAACACATATTTGATTCAAGTGTATGCCAAGTACTGTGATTTTTTTTTCTCCTGCAAGTTTTAGATCCTTTTCTTCTTATTTTCCATAAATTTGCTCCTGCGTGCTTTTATTTTATTGTTTGTATTCATTCATTTACAGGACTGCCCCCTTATCCATGGGGGACACATTCCAAGACCCCAGGTGATATCTGAAATTGTAGATGGTACCAAACCCTATTATACTATGTTTTTTTCTTATATGTACATACCTATGATAAAGTTTCATTTATCAGTTAGGCACGGTAAGAGATTAACAACAGTAACTAATAATAAAATAGAACAGTTATAACAATATAGTGTCATAAAAGTTTTGTGAATGTGGCATTATTTAAGTAAAGTAAGGGTGACGCGAACAGAAGTGCTGCAAAACTGCAACAGTCATCGGATAACCGAGATGGCTACCAGGCGACTGACTGACGGGCGAAGAGCTGCTACAGCCACAGTTGCTGGACAGAGGGATGATTCACATCCCGAGCGGGATGCAGCGGGATTGTGCAAGATGTCATCATGCTACTCAGAACAGCATGTAATTTAAAACTTCTGCATTGTTTATTTCAGGAATTTTCCATTTAACATTTTCAGACTGTGGTTGATGGTGGGTAACAAATTACAGAAAGCAAAACTGCGGATAAAGGGGGACTACTGTATTCAAAAGATTTTTTTTTTTTGAGTGTGTCCTGTGCACCTCATTTCCAGGTCTGGATGATTTCTGTGCATGCAGCCTTCTACAAATACAAATGTACACAAATTAATAACACTTTGTGTTTAAGGGGAAACTACCAGGAACGCCTCAGTTACATACATGTGGAAATCGATCTCTTTTTAGCATGTGCAGACGGAAACCATTTTAGTTGAGGCCTTAGAAATATAATTTACCAATCAGAACCAATCAGCATTTGACACAGCTTTGTACACAATGATTGCAAGGAATTATTGATGCTGAGACTAAAACAACAGGTGATAGATCTTTGCATGTTTTTGAAAAGGTTTGTTTTGCTGTTGGACAGGCTGGCTTCACCTCTTTTGAACCCTCTACTTGTAAACATGGCGATGGTAGCCATGTGAAAACTTAATGACCTTATGTCTGTTGGTTATGGCAATCTGGCATTTAGGTGTAGCATTGCATAATAAAATGACATATTTGGATGGTAGATATTCTTAGTGTGGTTCTGGAGGTTTGTATTAAAACCCAAACCTTTTCATAGGTTGGACCTCCAAAGAACTACACTTCATTAATTTTTTCTTATATTGACTTGGCAACGTAGCTTTGGGCTGGACATTATTTCCCAACATGGGAAATGAAAATTAGTTTTGTCCTTATGAATGATAATTCAAAGCGAATTGGTACTATGTTAGTGTTTTCATTTGCTTTGTTTTTGTCACTCATGAGAAGTAAAATTCACTATGAGACCTTGCAGTATAAGATTTACCCCATTGTGGAATATTTTCTGAGACCTGGCATGTTTATTTTTAACACTACAAATGTTCTTTGAAAGGTAGATTTAGCACAGTCAGTTATTTGTTGGGGAACAAAGGGTTAACCAAAGTGTACTGACAAAATCGGATGGAAGCAAAGCATATATTGAATATGATTAGGGTCTGTTTCCCCCATAGAAGAGTTTTGTTTAAAATACACCATAACCAGAAGCTTAATTATCAAAATAAAACAAGAGGCATAAAGAGTTACCGGCTTCTAATATCTTTTTCAGCCCCAGTTCCCTTCACACAGTTATCAGCATGTTTAATTTCCATGCATAATAACACTAGTTATTGTTGTCATTTGTAAAGGGAGATTAACAGATAGTAAGTACAAACAAACCCAAATAAGTACTGAATAGAGAGGTGACAAAGAAGAAAAGACCTCTTTAATGTTAATTATAACTGGTAGGAAGTCTAGACAAATTATATTATCTGCTTTCTATATGATTTCAAAGGACATTTAGTTAGTAACTCTGTCAGAGATAGAGTTAGATATTTGCTTTAGAAACAGGTGAGGTGACAATTTAGCATCTCCCTGGTTGGCAGCTCACCTAGTGAGTCATGAAGTTGTAGAAAATTGATGAAATCAAGTTTCAAAAACATCTGAAAAGAGCTTTAGTTTTTTGAGCATTATATTTTAAAAATAAAAAAAAATACATAGTTTTAACTTTCAGGTTGTATTTTAGTGCTTAATAACGTATTGTCTCAAAACATGATAGCTGTTACCTGTCTGCTTACTTTTAAAATTATGTTTAGAAATGAATAATTATAACTGTGGTTGGCAGTGTTAACTGATACATATTCCAAAGTGTGTAAAGCCTCAGATAGCAAATATAATGTAACAAGCCCAAATGAATATGTCATCTCGTCCTGTACTTTTCACACGTGGGTTGCTTGAATTCTACTGTTTCCTTTATTAATATGCCTAAATGGTTGCTTCCAGAAATAACTAGTCTCACCTTTAATATTTATAGGCTGCATTTAAAATTGAAAGCCCTCTGCTGCTGTCTACTCCACTGTCCCCTCTATATCCCCTATGCCTAGAACAGGCTAAAGCAAAGTATCTTGTTTCTTTACTTCTGAAGGGCCATCGATTATGAGCTGCACTCTTAACAGCTTTTTCAAAGGAAACATAAATACGTCATTAAATATACATGTCAATTATAAATGCATCTGAGTCTCAGAAATGTTAAAATGTGAATAAAAATGTGTCCTTAAATCAAGAAAATGGTAACAGGCCCTAGCAATTGGAACAAACAGTTGCCAGTGACTCAGCACCACTGATTCTTTATTCTAGTTCATGGTCTTTTGCTGTGGTGGTGGTTCTTTGAGAGAGGTAGGACCCACGTGACTCCATGCCTTCTCTGTGTCGTTGAGCACTTATAGTTGGCACCGTACAACATGGTTCTTAAAGCCAAACCATACTGACTTGCTTTTAGTCATTGTGTGTGTGGACCTTGTTTTCCTATTTAGATTGTAATTTCCTGAAACTCTGTGCTTGGGGAGTCTTTACCTAGTTCCCACAATGTTTAATATAATTCTGAGCATATATTAAAGATTTCATAAGGACTCCTTGAGACCCTCTACCTGAAAAGTTCAAATTAAATATGGAAATAGTTCAGCCTATTGACCAAAGGTAGAAGTGAAGCTCACTGTGACTGCATTGACTAGAGGCATTTTATATTCTTTCAAGGGAGCATATTTTCTTTTGGTCAGAAATTCTACAGTGTACGTTCTCTGGGTGCGAAAGTCATAAGTGGTCTATAAGAACTGATTTTGGGTGCTTTCCCTTGAGTTTGGTTGTAGCTGCTTCCAAGAAGAGCCTATTCTGAGGAATGAGGTCACTCCGCACAGCATTGAGTGGGGACATCCTGCACTTTTGGATTAACGCCATGTGGCCATGTTGAGGTGGCAGACGAAGATCCCTAATGTAACTGAGCAACAATTGTATATATACTGCTCTTTAGGGAGAAAAGACCAACAGGTTGCTCAGTCTAGAAACGGAATGGAAATACGTCATATTTCCCTTCTTAATCATCTCTTACCTAGCTCTCTCTGTCCTGCATTCTTTTGCCCATTGTCGTTCTCTCTAAGTTGTCTCCCCTGCCTTCTCTACCTGCCAAACCTCTCGACTTACTCTTCAAGACCAGTTCAGAAGTTCCGCCTCTCCAAATGCTCATAGACGCAAAGACAATCTAGCCCCTACTTGTGGATCCCTGAGTGGGAACGCCAGGAAACAAGGGAACTTGCCTTATTCACCTTTACACCCCTGTGTTTCCCCTTAGTTTGATTTAGGCTTATTATGCCTAATACATGTAGCACTAAAGCCCTCAGAGCCTGGCGCCTTCATGTGAACACCTGAGCTTTGCTCAGCCCCATTCATGAAGTCTTGCCTTCCTTGTTTAACAGATTTGTTTTATAACAAACATAACACTGATTTAAGATAACCGGCATATTGTTATCACACCTCTATGAGAAAATTCACACAAGAACAGCAAGGGAGAGTAGCTGAAGGAGCAGAGTGCAAAGAGGCTTCTAAAGCAGCGGTCCCCAACCTTTTTGGCACCAGGGACCAGTGCTCCTGTGAGAATCTAACACCTGATGATCTGAGGTGGGGCTGAGGCGGTGATGCCAGTGCTGGGGAGCGGCTGCAAATACAGATGAAGCTTCACTTGCTCACCCACAGCTCACCTCCTGCTGTGAGGCCCTATTCCTAACAGGCCATGGACAGGTACTGGTCCGTGGTCTGGGAGTTGCGGATCTTTGTTCTAAAGGCCAGAGAAGTGGACAGTGGCTATTCGAAACCACTGGAAAAGGGTGGTCAGCTGACATTGTTCTTCAGAGCAAAGCAGCCAGTTTTATGCCTCCATAAAAGATGTGTAAAAGGATGTTTTAATTTTATATGAAAAAATTGCTTACATTTATAAGTGTTTGTCTTATGCCAAGTATAGATGTAAGCACTCTAAACATATTACACCCCTACCTCAGCCCTGCAAAGCAAGTACTATTGTGCGCATTTCATAGAGAAAGAAACTGATCACAGCAATTAACCAATAGCTGCTCAGCTGTTGAGAAATTCATTCATTTCTATGTGGTGTACTCTTTACTTTGGAAACAGCCTGTACTAAAGCCTATCGGTTTAGATTCTGTATGTAATCATATAAGTTTTTATTGAGAGGATTTTTTTTTGTATGCAGAGTGGGGTGGTATTTTGAGAAAACAGAGTAACATCTCATGTAATCTTATTATTTTTACCTTAATGAGTTACCTGACTTTTAAGTTTGCGGCATAGATCAAATTAACATATCAGGAAATAAAGATATGCAGCTCTTTCAGAATCTCTAGAGAAGGTGTGGATGAAATGAGTCTATCTTGATAACAAAAGGGTCTTTATTTGTATGGATGGTGGCGAGAGGACTGAAGTGTTCTCTTTTTTCATCTCCAGGGCTGGTTGATTTGTGAGGAGCCAACATGTGGACATCGAACCCGGCACCTCCCACTTCAGTTCTCCCGAAATGGACCTCTTTGCCAAGTCTGCATGAAAGCTACACTTCAACCAGAGGTAACGGTCACCTAACGCTAAAGAGCTGTGTAGAAGGGGTAGAGGGTCTTTGCTTGCCCTTAGCTTTGCAAAGTAGATATTTGGTATTTGCTCTGTGGTGACTCCTTACTCCCCACCCCCACCCCCCATTTAAAAAAAATATCCAGACTTCAAAAAGATAGGCTTTACTTTTTTCACTTCATGAACAATACTATATTTATATCTAAAAAAGAAAACTGGCTGGTTCTCATATGGGTTACTCAGATTTCTTCAGCTACCACTTCATAATTACAGAAAAGACATACCATTCCCTTGTAAAAATTGCTGTTATCTTTGGACCAGATAAGAACCCCTTTTGTAAAGGCCAGAAAGCCTCCCAAACCAATACTCTAAAGGTTTATTTTTTATATAGGAGTTCATTATTTCTAAGTAGCAGCATAGATCAGTAGTTCTCAAGTTTTTTCTCTACCGTAATACATACACCTGAGGGATAACGCAGACTGTCATTAGTGCCTCCCAACTGGGGAGCACGCAGTCTGGACACATCTCCCTGATAATTTAGTTGCCTTCCCTCTGTTGCCTCCTTTGAGCATCATCAGCCCAAGCACCATTTCGCAAACTGTGGGGAGAGGACTGCTTAAAGGTCTTCCGTCCAAAGAGGGTTTTGTGTTCAAGTGCATCGAGCAAACTTTGGCTAGCCAAAGTCAAACAGGCTTACTGCAGATTCTCTCAGAACCTGCACAATGATAACGTGCAGTCCGCCTCACCAAACAGGACTGTAATGTGCCTCACTTTTCCAAATTGATTTAGCCCGAGGATTTGTAAGGATTTTGGTGAGACGGGAGAATAGGAAATCCATTAATTATTTACTTATTTTTTTTTTAACGCAGAGGCAGTGTTCTATAAGTTTTGACTTCAGATCTTTTTACAGAAAAGGCTTGATACACAGGCTAGTTTTAGGAAAATATTTAAGATAACATATCATCACAGAATTTAGCGAGAAGTCAGAAACTGCAAACAGCTACCACCACCGTTGCTGCATCTTCCTTTTTTCTTTTGCATAGCCGTTTGTATGTTTTCCATGGTTTCAGTCACAGTGCTTATTTTTTGTCAAGCATCTATCTAAGCTGTTGCTACTTCAGTTTCAGTAGCAAAAGTTTTAAATGCAAATTTAACCATCCTCTCGTTGGGCATTTTAGGCTTTCACTATCTCTTTACCAGAAAACTGTGATGAATATTTTCTCGCTTAAATTCTTTTTTGTTACTTGAAATACTTCTTTAGAATAAAGTCTTACCGGCAGTACATATCAAAGTACATAAATACAATATGGTCATGATTCCTACCAACTTACACTGTAACCAGTGCTTCACGAGTGGACCAGTTTTATCACCACCTTTGCAACATTTGAACATTATTATTCATTACGTTTAACTAATTCGATACATATAAATGTCCCTTGTAGATCTGATTTTGTAGATCATTGATAATTAACAAAGTAGAATGTAGATTTAAAAAAAAATACAGAACTCAAAGCGAGAATTAGCTGTCATAGCAATTTTTTTTTACGTCAGTCTAATCGTAGGACTTGCATCAGCAGGTGCAGAAAGAGAACAAAAGTATATCTGTTTAGTGTGACTCATCAATCCAGTTGTAGGCTCCAGGGGAATTACCTTGCTTCAAGAACCCATGCTGCCTTTGAGCCTTTAACATCTACCTCATCAAGTGAAGTTCAATGAAAATTGAATTACTTCTTAGAAAGTCAGCCAGTTCTATGATTGCATTCTTGGTGAGAGAAAGTAAAAGGAAAACGTATAGCTAGTAGATCCGTAACCTTCCAGTAAACACTGATGATGTTACCGGTAGTGGCTTAACGCATCAGGTTGTCTTTGATCATTTATTATCCTTTTTTGAATGAATGAACCAACACAGGCATTTTGAAGTAATTTTTTCCCCCTTCATATTCTTGTCCTCAGAATGGTGGCATTTTGGGCAGGCATTTAATCAAGGTTATCAGCTACTCTTTCGAGAGAGAAGCTTTCATAGCTTAGTTCCTCAGGTCATATTGCTGCTCAGAACACGACCCTCTGGAATAACTGGAGGTTCACAGCATCCTGGTTGGCGATAACTGCCCTTATTAGCTGCTCCTCACAGGGACCTTGACAGTGGGGCTGAGCCCATTCTTCTGCAGTTCACTTTGGGCTGCTAGTGATGAGTGGGGAATTTCTTAATTATATTTATGAGGTTCCTAGGCTTCCCTAGTAGGAGGAAAAAGCTGCATCTTTCCAGAGATACAGCAAGTCCTCACTTAACATTGTCAATAGGTTCTGCAGCTTTAAGCAACGCATGTAACGAAACCAGTTTTACCATAGATTAATAAAAAGAAGAATTAGGGTCCTACGGAATCTCATCAATGTTGTAACAAAACAGCATTATTCAAGGACCTGCTGTGATTCCAAAGAAGTTCCAGAATCAGTGGTGTGTGGACAGGGCCATTAAATCACCATAGAGTTTTCCAAGGTGTTAATTTAGCAGAGTTCTGCTTAGATGATTCATAAGTTCTGGGATGCTGTGTCTCAATCATATAGTACTCATGTAAGAATTATTTATTGAACACCCGTATCTTAGGCACTTTGCTAGTTGCTAGGGATATATCAATGAACGGGACATATTCTTATTTCTAAAGCTAGTTTAACATTTCTTAGCTTATATAAAATTGGTATCTACGGGCAAAAATAGGCATTTGTAAATATCTGTTTGGACAAAAACACCACACTTTTCTAATGCTTGACTAGTGGGACTTAAAGTACATTGTTCAAATCTGGTAGTACGGCACTTGCCTCTTACTGTGCCAGTCTCATCCTCTCGCATGATAAATCTACTCAGTTAGTCCTGAGTTACAGTCAGCTTGACTACTTTCCAGAATTGACTTGGAGTACGAAAGCTGGCTCTTCTTCTGGCTCATGGTGCCAGAGTTATGAGAAGAAAGATGGGTTTTAGATGTCTCTCTTCTCAGATATCTTTTTTTTTTTTCATTTTTATCATAGTTTTTTTTTAACTTTATGGGAATTTAATAGTATACAAATTGCCGATTATTAATAATATGTTCTCTGCTAGATAGGAAGTGCAAATAAACAGGAACAAAAACTTTGAGGTGTGGCGTAACTTCTTAAGTGAATAGAGCCCTGTACTACACTGCTGATAAAGACAGGACTTACCCAAGTTAGAGACTAATATTTTAATATCTTCTTATTTCAAGGACATGGTTTTGACCTTTTGCAGTGACCAAATCTGTATCGCTGTGATCTGAACACCTAAGGGATTCTGTGTTATGTAATTCACCAAAAATAAAGTGTTCTGTTTTGTTTTCATTACAGAACTAAGATTTTTAACTGAGTTAAACTTTTTCTCACAAACATTTCCATTCTTGATGTAGAGATGAGAAAACATCTAAGTGTGACTCCCTGGGCTGTGGCAGAAACTATTTGTGAAATGGGACCACCCCTGGGGCAGGGGTGCCGTGTTAGAGCTCTTTATTCACTTATATATTCAACGAAATGGCTTGAAGGCCACTTAAGAGGAAAGTAGAAAGTAGTAAAGTGACTTCTGGTACTATTTGGGATACCTCTGGTGTTTCTCACATTATCTTCAGTTGTAAAATTGTTGAAATCTTTTATAACGGAACATGTGTACCATACTGGACTGTGGCCTTTAGGGGAGAAGTTAAATAATGAACTTAAAATCATTATGTGTTAGTTTCAAAATGGCTATGGCTGAATGAATTGTTGATTTGATTAGTAGGTTAAGGACAGTGAGAATTTTGTGAAGCTATCTGAGAGAGTGTCTTGTTTCTGCATAAGATGAAAACATGAAAATAATTGTGTACTATTAAGGTAGCCATCATGAGTTGTGCAGGAAGAGAACTTCAGAACTATGATGGAGTCTTAAACATCTAGTTATCGGTTACTCTCTAGTAGTCTGTGGGTCTCTGCCACGAAGGGTCTTTGGGATCACTGTCATGATTTCAGTGTGCTTGTTCTTTGATGCAGAGATCGCTAAATTCTACATACAGCTTCTCTTACCACAAAGCAGTTGCTAGCCTTCTTTTTCAAAATTTTTCATGCTTTTTTTTAAGAGATGAAATTCATAGAATATAAAATGAACCATTTTCAAGTGAATAGTGCAGTGGCATTTGGTACATTTACAATGTTGTACGACCACCACCTCTATCTAGTTGCAAAACATTTTCATCACTCCATAAGGAATCCCCGTGCCCATTAAACAATCACTCTCCATTCTTTCCCTTCTAGTCCCTGGAAACCACTCATCTACATCTGTCTCTGTGGATTTGCATGTTCTGGATAATTCATATAAATGGAGAATCATACAATATGTGAGCTTTTGTGTCTGGCTCCTTTCACCCAGCATGGTGTTTCTGAGGTTCATCCAGGTTGTATTTGTAGCACATGTTAGAACTTCATTCCTTTTTATAGCCAAATAGTAGTCCATTGAATAGATATACCACCATGTGTTTATCTGTTCATTCATCGGTGGACATTTGGGTTGCTTCTTTTAGTATACTTTTAAAGTTTATCTTACTTTTCATTAGCTAGATAGGTCTTGCATTTGGCTTATATTTGTGTCCTGTGGCTTGCTCATTGGTCCTAATTCAGCTGAATGGACTGCTCCGATCCTCTGTTCCTGCCTCCAGTTAGCACTTCTTCAGCACCTACTCTCTGCCTGTTTTATGAGAGCCTTTTGGTTATTTGAAGGTAGCTGTCTTCCTGAGCTTTCCCCTGCTAGTCCCAATATTCCGAGGTCTTCAACCATTTCTCTAGTGCTCTACTTTCAGAATAATGACCCCAGTCTAGTGTTTGTGTCCTGATAGTGAGAAGCCCAGAGCTGCAGGCAGCACTTCAGGTGGTCTCACTAGCACTCATACGGAGCAGAATAAACTCGCTCCTGCCAACTTTTCTAGGCAGTAAATTTCTGTGAAGTCTGTTTTGGGTTATATTACCTTTCTTGGCATCCCTATTCAGTGTTGGTTCATTTTGAGCCTTCTGTGTACTAAAACACATAATGATTTTTTGCACATGCAACAGCCTCTGGGCCATGCCTTTTCAGGTTTTTTGAGACCCAAATGGTTTATTTTGACCTGAGTATCACAAACCGGGTGGCTTAAAACAACAGAAATTTATCGTTCCACAGTTCTGGAAGCTAGTGAGAAGTCTCAAAGCCAGGCGTTGGCAGGACAATCTCCCTCTGAAATCTGTCAGGGAGAATCCTTCCTTGCCTCTTTTCGAGTGTCTGGTAATCTTTGGCATTCCTTGGCCTGTAGATGCATCATTGTGGTCACTGTGTCTGTCGTCACATGGCCATCTTCTCCGTGTGTCTCCATATCTTCTTAGGATACCAGTCATATTGGATCAAGGGCCCACCCTTATCCCACATGATCTCATGTTAACCTGATTTTATCTGCCAAGTTTCTCTTTACAAATAAGACCACATCCACAGGTACTGGGAGTTAGAACTTCAACATACCTTCTTAGGGATACAATTCAACCCATAACCGGTAGGAATTGTACTGAGCTGAAGGAAATGGATACCAAAAGTAACAGTAGCTTAAACAGAATAGACGCCTAATTCACTATGCAAGAAGTGTTAATTTTGTATCGTATGACAAATCTAGTTGTGGGCTGTCCAGAATTGTTGTAGTGGCTCCACAGTGTCATCAGGGGCACAGGCTTCTCCTGCCCTTCTCCATCATCAGCGGTGCCAGGCTTCCACCCTCAAGGTCACAGTGTGGTCCAAGGTGATTGCACAAACTCCTTCAAGCCATCAGAGGCTATAATACAGAGAAAAAGCTGAAGAGTCGAAGGGATGCACCTCCCACCAGAGTCAGTTCTTTGAGCAGCCTTCCTAGAAAGTTTCACCCAATACTCCTGCTTACATTTCATGGGCCAGAAATTATTCACATGGACAGAATAGGGTTTTTGTTGTTGTTACTGAGAGAAAGAGTAGACTGGGTATTTATCGCAGGCCAACCAGCACTGAGAAAG